>PVIH01012078.1:0-65416 GCA_004025045.1 Sigmodon hispidus
AGGAACACCTGACTCACTCTTGAGGGAGGGGGGACAGAACTGGATTTGGCCAGAAGTGGAGACTGATCTAAGCATTATTGGGTCAGTGGGACCATAGGACTGTCTGCTCCCTGCCCAGGGAGGGGATGGGGAGTTGCAGAGAAGAAAAATGACCAGATGTGTTGGGAGGGGGAAGAGACCTTGAATAAGGATATACAGGAATGGAAAAAAAAATTCAGAGGGAAAGCTGAACACAAAGAAAATATATGTGTAGCAATCTTATTTGTATTTCCACCCTTGATGAGCCATGCTTATGATTCTTATCCTCTGTATAGTTATTGTTAACTCTTCCGCATTTTAAATTCTTTTTACTGTTTTTTTTTCTTTTTTTTTTGATAAATACAAAATAAAGAAGGAAAAAAAAAATAAGAGCTAGTTGGTGGTCAGCCCGAGCCATAGGCCAAATAGCTTGTAATTAATATAAGCTTCTGAGTAATTATTTTATAAACAGCTGAAGGACCATGAGTGGGAGAGCTTTGTCTGGACCCAGGGGCCCAAATGGGACAGAAAAACTTCCAGCTACAAAGAGCTGCCTGAATAAAGTGAAGCCACAGGCCTTGGACTCTGGTCTAAGGTGAGGCCCATGAGCACTCTGACTGATGTGCTGCCTTGGATGCCTATATACTGTAGAATTCTAGAGGCCAGGACTGTCCATATGCTCCTCCCCAGCATCAGCTGAGCAGAGCATGGAATTGCATTTAAGGTTCCTGCCTTTACCAGACCAGAGATATTGTTTCTGCTCTCAGTCTCAGTCGGTTCAAGGTACAGCAGCCAGTCAATTAGATAAAACACAGAGTTATTGGGGGAGGGAGGGATTCTAGCTGGTGGAGATGACTCACTGGGAAATTATAGCCATCTCTGCAAAATCAATTAGGAACTTAAAAAGCAAGCATTCAGAGAGGTCACCAAATTATTCTACAGGGTAATAAACAAACAGTATTAGTGAAATGCCTCAGAGAAACCAGAAAATGAGAACATTGATCCTTGTGTATAAGACCCTGGGGAAAGCTAATAAGAGGACTGAGGGGGTAAAGGCACCTGCCATAAAATCCAAAGACCAGTTCAAATCCCAGGGCCCCATGGTGGAGAGAGAAAACTGCTTCCTTGGAGTCGTCCTCTGACTTATGCTTACCCCCTGTGTGTTAACAAATAAATGTAATTTTAGAAAGAAAATTAAAAATAAAGAAGTTAGGAAAACATTGTGGATTTGGAGAATATCCTCCTGAGCGAGGTATCACAAACTCAGAGAGATAAACAGGGGATGTACTCACTCACTAGTGGTCTCTAAACAAACAAACAAGAAAAAAAGCCAAACATGCCCAAGCAGCAAACCACAACCACTGAACAGCTTGGGATCAGAAACACCCTGGACTGACCCTTCGAACCCCACTCCAACTATAGGAACACCAGACTCACTCTTGAGGGAAGGGGGACAAAACTGGATTTGGCCAGGAGTGGAGACTGATCCAAGCATTATTGGGTCAGTGGGACCATAGGACTGTCTGCTCCCTGCCCAGGGATGGGATGGGGAGTTGCAGAGAAGAAAAAATGACCTGATGTGGTGGGAGGGGGAAGGGACCTTGAATAAGGATATACAAGGATGGAAAAAAAAATTCAGAGGGAAAGCTGAACACAAAGTAAATATATGTGTAGCAATCTTATTTGCATTACCACCCTTGATAAGCCATGCTTATGATTCTTATCCTCTTTATAGTTATTGTTAACTTTTCCACATTTTAAATTCATTTTACTGGGTTTTTTTGATAAATACAAAATAAAGAAGGAAAAAAAAAGAAAACATTTCATTCATCTTGGAAAACTTTCCGTTAGAAGTTGTTGAAAAAAAAGATTTAATTTTTTAAGAATACGCAAATCTGAAAAACATCATTAATGTAGTATGATTTTTTTCTACTATGAGAGCAAATAGCTTGAGAATTAATGCAGTTTTCTCAAGGCAATCAAGTTATATGAACATTTGCAAGGCACCTAACAGATACAGTTTTGTGAAAGTTAAATGTGGCTGGAGGTCTGTAACAAAAACACCACCTAACAGAATCCACTTAAGAGGTCAGATAAGGCATCTGCCTCGAGGTGCTGAAGCAAACATTTTGGGTTTCCTTTGTCCTACCCTTAAAAAAAATCTTCAAAAAATAAATAAATAAATAAAAAAGACAGCTTTAGTCTCTGGTAAAATTCAAAGACATTTGTGTTCCTTAGATCACAACACAAGAAGACAGAGCTGGGGCAGGAGTCCTCAGTGACAGGAGACAGAGGCACATCTCACTGGCAACACTCCACTGAGAACCCGGCCCCAGACAAGCTCAGAAGTGTAGGCAACTTAAAAGAGGGGTGGGCAGGACTGAAGTGGGTCAGCTTCCCAATGGGCATGAGGAATCAACTTGGTTTTCCCCAACTCCAGAGACAACTGGAAGATTGTTTCCACAGGAGAGAAAAAGTCAAGAAGCCTGGCTATGTGGATCCCAGCTCAGGAGGTTTCCAGGTTTTGGGGATGTCAGTTCACAGAGTTGTAAGACAGCAATTCTCTCCTTGACCCAGCCAGAGAACACTACGACCTGGACTTAGAACCTAAGAAAAAAATAACACAAATGTAAGAGAAAACAGAAAGTGCTTTAGGAAACTGTAATGGATGTCTCTAGGAGAACTCCCTTGTATAAAGCAAGAACAGGACACTTTCTGAAAGAAAAAATGAGCAAGAAGGCACTCCTGAAAATGAAGAATGTAACCAAACTTTAGAAACAAAAATTTAGAAAGAGGAAGTTAAAGATCTCTCAAAGTATGTAAACAGAATACAAAAATAGAGAGTTGCGAGTGGGGATTAAAGCAGAGAAAGAAATATAAAATATTTTTAGGGGGTAAAAATCTACTGAATAAAAATTATAAGATAATTTTCCAGATCTGAAAGGCTTTGGTGTCTAAAACCCTAAGAACACAATGGATAATCTAAGACATGTTACCATCAAACTTTATAACATCAGAAACAGACGGTGCAGAGGCCACCAAAGAAGAAATGAATGCATAAAAAGCAAAGAATGACTCAGAGATGAGTCAGTCACTAAAGAACTTGTCACATAAGTGTGACCTGAGCAGTATGCCCTGAGTTCCAGCCACAGAACCCATATAAGAATCTGGGCAGGGCTGTGTGAGCTTGTAATCCCAGCTCTGGGGAGGTGGGGACAGGTAGATCCCTGGGCTCTTGGGCCAGCCAGTCTGGCTGACTCAACAAGCTCCAGGTTAGGTGAGAGACCCTGTCCCAAAATATAAGAGGGAGAACAGGGAGGAAAACACCTGATATCAGCCTCTGGCCTCCACATACATACACACATGCATGCATGCCCACACACATGAACAAAGACAAAGAATCCAGAAAAAAAAAACGATGCTGACAGGATCCACAAAAGCCAAAAATGAAGAGAATATAACTTAAAAATTCTGAATTCTCCAAAGATTTTTCATCTTAGAATTTTAGGCTCTGCTTGACCATCAATCCATTGTGATGGAATAATAAGCACACCTTTATATTCACTAGTGTAAGAAATAAAAACGTTATCACCCATTTTCAAAACAACATTGTCTTAAGCTTAGGTTCTGTGGCAGATGAACTACCACAACAACAAAAACTCTCTAGTGTAGCTGCCCCCTCCCAAACTACAAATTTAGCATTATCAATATAGCTAAGCTTACCCTAATGTTGAGTCACACCATACATCTAATAGCCTGCAAATGTGACAGGGTCATATACCTAAGAAGCTTTATATATAAACAAGATGAAGTAGACAAAGCCAGGCATGTTTTTTGTTGAGAAAGAGACAAACGTAAGAGACAGGTGATGGTAAGATTGTGCCGCCCTGTTGAGAGCTGAGTCATCATGACTGCGCCTTAAGATGGCGCCGATTCCTCTCTTGCCATAAACAATTCCTCTCTTGCCATAAACAATTCCCTATTTGGCTTGGCCTTGGATTGTGGCTTGCTACTGTGTACGTGGACCTATGAGCAGTACCTACGTGGCTTATTTTGGTTTAGAAGCCCTGAGAGTTTTTAGCTATTGAGCAGGGGGGGGGGGGAAGCTTCTGGAAAAGGTCCCGAATAAACTGTTGAAGGAAGAAGCCTGATTGTCGTGCCTTCCTTGCTGGTGAGGTTGCGTGCGAGACCGCCCATGACCCAGCCAATGAGAAAAAGGACAAGACCTGCATGCACGATTATAAAAAAGTCAGTGCCCTCTAAAGTCAGTGCCTCTGCCATTCTTGGTTGTCATTCAATCGTGTAAAAGAAACTTCCCCATGTTCACTACCCTGGATCTTCAGTGCTTGGTATCATGAGTGAGTGAGTGCTGGGGAAGGGTCTTTGATCCTCACAATCCTCTCCCCCAAAATTTTAGTACTCATGTACTATTTCCATGAAATTACTAGAGAGTGCTGTTAGACAAAAACTAGACAGCCATCATAGGTCTGGGAGAAAGGAGCTGAAACCAATTGCCCATCAGAGAGCTGTATGACAATAGTTTCCAGCCCTTGCTACAGGCAGTGAGATGGGCTCCTTCAGTTCCAGAGCACAGAGGGACTTTCAGGCTATTACAGGTGTCCTGAATAGGAGAGAATTCTCAGAATGATGAAGTCTTATGACAGTAGCTATACAGATGAGTCAATGAACAGTCCAGGGCATCTAAAAAGATATCTACAAAAACACAGAGAACAAAAGCTGGTTAAAAGTCACTCATAACCTCAGCTTTGTAGAAAGTATGTTGAAACCATTTCACAGACTCAGCCTTGGTGCAAAGAAGGGACCTTTTCAATAATATAAGCAATTCTAAGAAAACAAAAGGTCAAGAAATAAATAAAATAAACTTTAATGGCCCTAAATTATCAAATTTATTGACTCAATAGAAAGTAATGTTCTAGTAGCCATAAAAAAGAAAATGTTTAATATAGATCTACTAAAAAATTAAGACATGGGGCCAGCAAGATGGATCAGTAGGTAAGACCGTTTGCTGAGCAAGCCTGATGACTGAACTTTATCCCAGCAACTCAAGGCACAAGGAGAGAACCAGTTCCCAAATGCTGCCCTCTGACCTCCACATGTGAGTCAGTGCATGTGTGCACATGTGTACACACACACACACACACACACACACACACACACACACACACACACACCTGCATACATATACACAATATTTAAATAAACTTAAGACACCATTTTTACTGAATGCATAAAGAAGGGGTGAGCATGTGTTGATCATATTCATAAATACTGAGAAAGTAATCACTTCAGCAACAAATGGAGTGTACAGGAGGTCAGGCAGCATCTAAGAGATAAAAATAAGTTGATAGTCTCACCTGCCAGAGCCAGCATCCCAAAGGCACATCAAAAGGCCATAAATTAATACTTAATAATATGTACATATTATTCATTAGTACTTAAATTTCCCCCAAGAAATAATTAAAAGCATTAGAAGGTTGTTGCCAATCCCCAGTGCCCAGTGACAATGACAGTCAAGGGCAGATAAAGCCCCAGATGTGCGACAGAGCCCACCTCTGGGTTGCTGTTATCACTCTCTTAACATAGGTTTCATTATCTTGCTTCTAAAACTGATGTTTAAAGATGCATATTCAGTTTTAAAAGCACATGAAAAGTCCACAGAAGATGAGTGTAAAAGATGGAATGGGTCCTATATTTTCTTTCATTTCTGGGGTCTATAGAATACCTCCTACAGCATCATGTGAAGTGCTTTGCTTGATGGCTTTTATGGAAAGGGACTCACTCCTCTGAATGAAATCACTGAGCTGCATCTCCTACTCTCCTCAGCCACCTCTGTGAGGAAACATCTGGAAGCAAATTAAAAAGTCATAGCCAAATGACTGTAATCGCTTAGCAATTCTAAGATAATAGACTTACAGCTGTTATTCAGCAGGCACAGCCCAGGGCTAATTATACACAAAACAGAGGAAAATGATAGTTACATTGTAAAGTAGTTCTGAGAGAAAAAAAATGAATAGAAATGGTGACTTGCCTGCCAGGTTTCCAACAAGTAGTAAGGTGGATAAGGTATAGCCTAATAGTGTTAGCAGGCCCTCTGATGAGTGGGGCTAAGTAGCTCACCCTAAGCTATAATGTGGTATGACGGTCTGCCTTCCATCAAACTCTGCAACAAACCCAAGACAAGCTTGATAAACCCATAAAACTGCTCAGGTGCCTGGGGTTGGAAAGATGGCTCAGCAGTTAGGAACACTTGCTGTTCTTAATTCCCACTTCCCAGCACCCATCTTTTTCAAGACTTGTGACTGCCTGCAACTCCAGCTGTGGGGAACCCAATGCCACCCACTTCTCTCCTCTAAGGTCACCTTCACACGTGTGGCATACACAGAAATGCAGATATAAAAATCTCAAAACAAACAAGCAAACAAACCGGAATCTCTTCATGTGCATGTAAACAAAGCCCTCTGAACAGTGCAAACCTTAGTCTCTAATGTCAGCTAGAAAAACAGGGCTTACTGATTTTGAGGCCCTTTTAAAACTCAAAACCAATGTCTGAATTATTCCACTGCAGCCATCAAGGAAGCTAGTGAACAGCCAGCGACTGAAAGTGAAAACATAGCTGAGGAATGTCTATTAAATGCACTATAAATATGCATTATTTTTAAAAATGAGGAAAGATAGAAAAAATGTTAGTTAAAAAAAAATGAAAGAATGTTCTAATTCAATTCAACTAAAATCGCAAAACTGCTTTGCTCATTATAGTTGCATGTGCATGAGATAAGTTTAATTCTCACAAAGAGCAGTCATCAACAATGAACTCCCCATGTCCCATCAAGGCAGCACAGCATGAATAACCTCCAGGATCCATCCACATAGGCCAAGCTCTTGCCCTTCTCTGCTTCATCATCTACTCTCTCTCCAAGTAGAGTATTCTTTCCATTATTCCTTTTCTTTCTTTGCATTTTTGGGTCTTTTGAGATAATATTTCTCCATGTAACAACCCCAGCTGTCCTGGAACCCCCTGTCTAGACCAGGGTAGCCCCAACTCACAGAGATCTACCTGCCTCTACCTCCCTCCTGACTGCTGGGATTAAAAGTGTGTGCCACCACCACCCAAATGTAGAGTGGTCTTAATACAGGAATCATCAAAATCAGACTCTGAGTCTTGGCAGCCCTACCAATAAAGACTCAGCCAAGCATTCCCAACAACCCGCCTAAAGAGACAAAACACGGAAAAGCAGAGAAAAGAGAGTCATTCACTGTGGCCACATTGGGAAGGGGGACAATTAAGATTCATTGTCTTACTTTCACTTCTGTTGCTGTGGTAAAATATCATGATGAAAAGAAACTTAGGTTTATTTCAGCTTACCATTCCAGGTTACAGCCTTTCATTGTGGGGAAGTCAAGGCAGAAACTTCAAACAGCTGGACACACCATTTCCACAGTCAAGAATAGAGAAAAACAAACGTATCCGTGATCACTGGCCTGATTGCTTGTGCTCACCTCAGTTTCTCTGCTTTTACAAGCTTCAGGGCTCCCAACCTAGGGAATGCTGCCACCCACAGTAGGCTGGGCCTTCCCACATTAATTAACTTAGCCAACACTCCCAGATGTGGTATAGGCCAGCTGGCCCTGTGTAAAGATTCCCTCATTTAGAGTCTCTATCAGGTGATTCTAGTTTGTGTCAAGCTGACTAATAAAGCTAGCCGTAACTTCCAATGACCACCCCAAGTCTATCATTAGGGTCCTAATATTATGTTTAAAGTTTAAACAGGGTGCAAGAGCTATGCATAACTAAGCAGTCTTGGTCAAGTTGTGATTTCAGCCATCATTGACTCATGGTTGTCTGGGCTTCAGTCTTTGCCTGAAGATGTTCTAACAAGTTGTCTTAACTTTGTAAAATCTCTTCCTGGGAGACAAATTGCCCCTCTGGTTGCTACCAGGCTTCAACCTTTTGCTTTTCCCAACATGACTCTCCTGAGAAATGTCCAGGTTCTTTTGGTCTCAATGTTCTTGACATCCAAAGGAAAGAGTACAAGGTCTCTTTATGGTTATCTTCATCCCTTCTACCATAGTTACAATCTGTGTGTAAAAATGGGATTGAAATAGAATCCCTAGAAAGGACTGCTGGGTGGCTACACATTCATTGGGTTAAATAATCTACAGATTACCCATCACAGAAAGGAAGCTACTAACTTTGTTCACTCCCTTTTATGGCTGATTCAGCTGCAGCTTGCAGCTAAATTTACTTTATGATACACTCAACTGTCCTGTCAACAGGAGAGCTTGGTCCATTTAGTGTGTTGACAAGTGCTCTTTCAATGAGCCATCAACATGGCTTAGACATTCTATTTTTGGATTTTGCTTTTCCATTAGCTACTGACCCTTTTTTTTTTTTTTTTGCTTGTAATTCATCTTTTTTATATATATTTCAGATATCCACATCTTTTTGAGTTAAGCTGATGTAACTTACTTACTAATACTCTATAATGTTTAGAAAGTCCCCATGGACCCCCTATTCTGGGCAGTGATGAAATCACTGTTTCTGTTTCTCTCTATCTGGCCTCTTGTTCTGTCAAAATCTAATTTCATCCAATCTATTTTTTCTTAGCATCTGCTTTTATATTGGATTTTATTTTTAACTGATACAATAAACTGTGGAACTATGGGGTAGAGCCCGACAGTTCAATGCAAATACATTGTGAAGATTGGATCTGGGCAATGGCCTGTCTAAAACCTCACAAGTCATTAGTTTTAGCAGAAACATTTAAAACCCTTTCTACAAGCTATTTTAAAATATTCAATTAACTGTTGCTGACCTCGGTCACCCTACTGCACTATAGAATGTGTTTATAGTGGAAGCTAGCTTCCTCCTCCTCCTCCTCCTCCTCCTCCTCCTCCTCTTCTCCCTCCTCTTTATTCTTCCTTCAGCCAGGGTATCATTTGGCCCAGAATGGTTTCTACCAGCTCTATTCACAATGGAAGTTCCTTCAGCTATTGTTGATTTTTTAAGATTTCCTTTTTTTTTTTGTCAATGTATGTGCTTGAGTGTATATGTGTGTACCATGTATATGCAGATGCCCTGCCAGGCCAGATGAGGACATCAGATGCCCTAGAATTGGAGTTGGAACAGGTGCTAGGAACCAAACTCAGGTCCTCTGCAAGAGCAGGGAGTACCTTTAATGACTGAGCACCTCTCCAGCCTCTTATTCTGCCCACCTCCTATTTATTTTCCTCCTCTTGTCACATAGCAAAGGCTACCCTTGGACCCACTGTGTAGCCAAATAGGACCTTGAGCCCCTAATCCTTCTGCCTCCACCTCCCAGATCTGGAATCCAAGGTGTGTACTATAGTTCCAACCACAATAGACACTTCTTTGGAAGAAAATAAGAAACATGTGGTCATCCTTATGATAAGTACTCATTTTGAATTTTCCAAGAAAGCCATTTAAAATATTTAGTTCTGTTATTACCATAAAAATCCAAATACCCCAAATTCCAGTGTTTTGGCACCTAGCACTGTGTCCCAGACTGCTTCTTGAAGCCAGATGCACAACAAAATCCCTTTATGAAAGAAATGGGATGGCATGCCTTGAATCAGAAATTATCCTTACTGAGATTATTTTTGTTTCTGCAACCACCAATACATAGCAACACCCAGTACACAGTAGCCCCCAGTACACAGCTGTCCAAGTAAGGGCTTGTACAGTCATAGTAAGTCTCATGTGGCCAGCCCAGAACCAGAAACCAACAGAGACTGAGCACCATGAGACTGAGTCAGGGCTAGCTAGAAGATCAAGTAGGTTTAGGATCGAAGGTTCAGACATGGCCAGACATGATCAGGCATGGGACATACAATGGAAAACTGCAGAGAAACAGGGCTCCAGGCTCTTTCCAGGAAAAATGTTGTCTCTCAGCTAGGAGAGGTGTGGCTCCAGGTGCACTGGCACCAAATCATATGAAGCTGCAAAGCCTCGGGTATGAGGAATGAGTTCAGTCATGTGATCACTGCACCAGGCTAAAACTCAATTCAAGGACTGGCAATATGGTTCAGCGGGGAAAGGTGCTTAGTGCCAAGCCTGATGGCTCAAGTTCAATTCCTGGGACCTACATGGTAGAAGGAAAACAGTAGTAATGCCTGCAAATTATTTCTGATCTCTCACACACACATAAATGAATGTAATACTAGACAACCCTCAGTTCAGCAATGGAGACCTGACTTCCCCACCCAAGGGCACACAGATGCTGTGTACTAAGCTCATATATCACTTTAAGTAAAAGGAAGATCAAATCTCCACAACTAGATCCAATATCTGCCTCAGGATGTGCTGTAAGGCCCTTGAGAGCAGTTCTACAGCACTGGCTATTGCTGGGGCCCAACACCTACAGTCACTCTGTTATAGTGATATAAAGGGCCACTTAAAGGCCAGAGTGAGTCATCTCTAACCTGTATAACAAGACGGGGACCACTGAGTTCCAAACACCATAACTAAGTCATCACAATGTAGAGAGTGGTTAATTGTGATATATCATGCTTTTCTTGTGACTTCAAAATAATGCCCCTTTCAAGTGTCTGAGGCTGACTTTCTTACCACCACGTGAGCTATGGTGATGTTGTGGGTCCAAGCCAAGCATGCTTTCTGAAGTTCCTCTCCTCTGGTCAGCATTTCCTAACAATAACTTTAAAGCTGGGCCCTCTAACCTTTCAGTTTCTCTGAGACACATTGAACAAAGTAAAATTGCGTTAGCCAACAAGTTAAATCCAGGGCTGATCTGTGGCCCAGATGCAAGACACTGTGATGTATTAGTCATCTACAAAGGTCACACCCAAGAACCATGCAATTGAGTTACAAACAAAATTGCAAAAACAGAAAAGAAGAAAAAAAAAGAAAGAAAATAGTGCATTTTAAGTAAGTTGATGATTTTGTATTGGGCCACATTCAGAGCTTTGATGGACTGCCTGTGAGCTGTGGGCCATGGGTTAGACACCCCCTCCTTAATTTCTAAAGAGTGAGACAGAAATGGAGTGCTTGGAAATACCCATTGCTATTAACCTGCTCAGGCCTCTCTAGCCCCCTGACATGTCTACAGTGGAACAAGTCACCTAGGCAGGGGTACCATAGTGTACCAGCCCCTGCAAAGCTGTTAGAGAGTTCAAAGGATGCTCTGGGGATGGGGCAGGGAGTGAGTTGCTATTAGATGCATCACCCGAGTACCAGGTGTTGTACAGTGTGGGTCTCTGAGCAAAACTGCCAACATCTTCACCAGAGCAGCTGTGTTTGCCTGAGAGGGACCATCTCAATCAGACAAGTTCACTGTTGACATTGCTCAGAGAAGCAGGGGTGGGGGCAGGAGGATAGGAGAAACATCACCGGACCCTCCCTGGAGATGCCAGAATTCTCCCAGTCCCTTGTATGTATTTCTTTCCTAATTGCATGTGAGCTCAGTGGTGCCACAATTGTAAAGGCTGGGGAAGGTTAGTGGGGTGGAGGGGTGTCTATCTCTGTGATTATGAAGAATCCATAATCTCTGCTAGGATATAGGTTCTCTAGTGCAGCTTCTCTGGCATCCCCCAAGTCCAGCCAAGTGCTCCCTCTCCCGTTGCCCTAGTTTGCTTTCTGTTACTGTGATAAAATACTACACTCAAAAGCAATTGGGGTGGGGAGATACATTGTTATAGTGTATCATAGAGAGAAGCTGTTTACCAGTGTGTTCCCCCTGGCTTCCTCTGCTGCCTTTCTTAGTCTTATACAGCCCAGCTCTACCTGCCCAGGGGGAACACTGCCCACAGTGGACTAAGCCCCTTCAATCAATCAGAAAAATATATGCCCCCAAAGACATGCTCATAGGTAAATATGATGGAAACAATTCCTCAGTTTTCAGATATATCCAGGTTTGTGTAGTTGACAAAAATGAACTCTGACACTCATGTTACGTAAGCAAGCCCAGTAAGCTCATTGGTTCCCCAGGGTAAATTTTAGTGGAATCATATTTTGGTTTGGCACTGAGACCTGAAGAAGAGGGAATGGACGGTGTTTACATCTTCTGAGAAAAAGAATCCCTGCAACATGAGTATACTCCTAAAACTAACCACAGGCAAAAGATTAGAACATATTTTAAAGGCTGGTCTGTAGATTCTTCCAGACTTCCAATGTTCATTTTTAGGCAATCTAGGGTTCCTCTGGGGCAAAGAAGACCAGTAACTGTGTGAGTGAGACCACATCTGGAAAGTCAGTGCAAAGGGTGCTGCGTGCCCCGGACGAACAATCACTGAGACACTATTAGTGACCAAAGACCTTCCCCATCCTGCCAACTGCTTCTCTTTTTCGTATCTTTGGAAAATTGGGTCCCTATACTGATACAATGGAAGCCCCACTTTTTCATTAAACTTATACTGTGAAATTCACAGGAAAAGTTGACAAAAAAGGAGTCATAAGTTGGGCCACAGGGATGCTTTCAAAGTCTTCTGCTTCAAACAAGGTGGGGTTGTTTCTGCTACACTACAACAGTACAGTGAAACAGGTACTGTTTGCAAACTCTTGTTCTGCAAAACCCAAGTTTCTGAGGAAAATCCCATTCCAGTCAAGTTATTCCAAAAGTCTGTACCTCTCTGTGACCTGAAGTTTCCAGAACAAATCCATCGCTATGTTAAAGAGTCTGCAAGGCTGATCAAATTTCCAGTGATGATGAAGAGTTGAAATATTACAGGTGAAATAATCTTGGGCTACCTTTACCCCCTTAACAGAGTCATTCAGTGCCCACCTCTGTGTTTGACCTAAAATCCTTATGACTACAGTGTAAACCCCTTTGGGATGAACCAATACACCCCTTGCTTCTGCTGACCCAAAGGCTGAGGATGCCATCAGATAGCATCTGAAACTTAGAATGGATTTCTCAGACCAGCTGTAACCTACCTGCTTGAAGTTTCTAACAATGTGTTAAAAATGTATCTTCATTTATTCCTCTTTGTTGTTGCTCTGTTGCTATTTTAGGAACTGCATAAAACTGTTATCATGTTGTAACATAACATTGTAGAGAACCTAAATCCCTGTTCTATAGCCATCATCACTCACATTTGGCTCCAGAACAAACTATCTCTATCCTTTGAAGTAAAAACTGCATATTGGCATTGATGCCTGTAATCACAATACTCAAAACAATAAAAAATATTAGCAGTGAAATATGAACACAGACCTGGCAATTGCTTTAAACACTTGAAATAGGACTAGGGAGTTAGCTTGGCTGGGAAAGTGTTCTTGTACACATGAGGATCCAAGTTTGATCCTCCAGACCCAAAGAAAAGCTGGTTACGTGCTTGTAACTCCAGCACTGACAAAGAGACTATCGGGTTTTCTGGGGCTAGCTGACTGGCCAACCTGGTCATGTCACAGAGGCCTATGCCAGAGTGAGATTGTCTCAAAAAAGGTGGACAGCACCTAAGGAACAACACTCAAAATTGACCTTTGACTTTAGACACACACTCACTCACATCACGCATGCACACAGAATACAACTATAGGTTTGATCTTTTAAAAGAATCATTTATATAATAGAAGGCAAGGTGCTGCTGATTTCTGGCAGTCAGAAGAAAACGCATAGAAGAAATGAGCAAAAAAGAAGAGTTGACCACTCTAAACCAAAGGAAGAGGAAGCAAGAGACTGTGCTGTTATCATCCTCTGCATCCCTCTACAGAGTACACTCCCATTGGGTGCTGTCACATGGTCCAGCAAACCGTTGGTACTTAGTCAGCCCTCAGACTCATTGTTCCCATCTGTGCATTCCAAGAGCCATGGAACGGAGACATTCAAACACAGACTCTGGGTCTATGCTGAGTGGGTGTAGACATCTTGTCATTACTCCCTGAATACAACACCATACTCACTTATATTGAATTCAATACTAAGAGTAATCTAGAGATGGTTGAACATATATGGGAGGATGTGGAAGGTTATGCAAAAATATATGAAGAACTTGGGTCCCTGATGACATTTGGTCTCTTCAAGAAATCTTCCATGGATGTCAAAGAAGAAAAACAAAAATCAAATGTGAAGCAAGACTATGTTAGTACCAAGTGACATCATTCCTGTACCTGCCAGCAAATGCATCCATTAGGCTGCAAGAGTATCAGCATAAGACAAGTACAGTAGAGAGGTTCTGGCTGACTCATCCCTACAGCTGTTACACCTAGACCACCCCTAGCTGCTGAGGCAATTTTATGGCATCATGAGAAGGAACCATCTGAAGTTTCATGCAGCTTAGATTTAGAGTGAGCTGCCTCTGCTGGGAAATCTTAGCGATGTCCCTCCAAGCTCTGTGTTGGCTTTGTATAAGTCAAGAGAGTCAATAATGATACTTGTCTGTGCTACTAGTGTTAAATTAAACAATACATGAAAATCACCCAGCAAGGTACTAACAGCTCTTAGAAGCAATGTAGCTCTCCTTTTGCTGAGGACCAGAGCATCATGAACACAGTGAAGGAATAGGGTCCTTCCTAGTTCAAGGTCTGTGTCAGGTCAGAGCAGACAGCCCTCCACAAAGGAGCACATGGATTCTGAGGAGTATGAATGAGGCTTCTAAGGATAGCCAAAGATAATTCCTTCAGCTTTATTCCCTTTAGTTACCAGTAAATTGTGGTGACATCAAGTCTCTGAGAAGATGGGCATCCCCCTACAGCCCTATAGACAGTTTAGGAATACCAGTCTATAAGCTCTGTGAACCGTGGCCTGGATGTTGAGCCAGTGTGCACCTGCAGAGACCTGAGCCTGGGAAGGACTACACTAAATTTGTTCAAATCCTGATGCATGACGGATTGAAACACAACTTCTAATTCTGATACCTTGGTGGTTTTCACACTTAAAACCCCATTAGCTTGACACGCCTACAAAATACTCACATGTGAGACAAGATATGGTTATTTTTAAATCATAATTCTAATTGTTCTGTGGGAGTGATGTATTCTTGGAGCATGGCTTTAATTGTGCACCTGGATCTGTGGACTCGTGGTGCCTGCGGTACTAACTCCAGAAGGGAGGAATTGAAAGCAGGACCCTGCCCTAGTCAGCATCTGCCTCTGCAGATGTTATCAAAGCCCACCCACAGTGGGTTAGAAAGATAGTTCAGCCTATAAAGCTCTTACCACATAAGCATTTGGACCTGAGTGATCCTTACTACTGCATTTATTTCAAATACTGAGAAGGTAGGAATAAGGGGAATCTCTGGGTCTTGCTGGCCAGCTGCCCAGCCAATCAATGAGCTCTAAGTCTCCAAAAAATATATATGTAAGGTAGAGGGTGATTAGAAAGATACTCAGTATTGACCTCTGACCCCACACACATGTGCATAGGCACTACTACCTACATATGCATACATACAAACACATACACAAAGCACCCTTGTATGCTGTGGGCCATGTTCTACACTCCCTGGTCAACTCCAGAAAAATGTTGCATCATGACCTGATTGTGAATTATCCCTTGTAAGTTCATGTATTTAAATATTTGATATCCACCTGGTGCTGCTAGAGATGAGATTATGGAAGCTTTCAGGATTATAGGCCAACTCAGTTTCCAGTCATGCTCTCTACATCTGAATCCACCAAGGTATGATTGGGCATGATCAGTGCCCACTGACATGGGCTGAGTCACGCTAGCTGCATGCCTTCTCCACCATGACAAATTGTGTGCTCTAAATAGTGAGTCAAAACGAATCTTCCTCTTTAAGGGTCTGAGCAGCACAACTCTCTCTTAAACATCAGTTCTAGAGATTCCCTCATGTTCAGGCTCTAAGGTAAACAATATATCACCTCAGAGAAAAATCCCCATGGAGACAAACAACACTGATGTAATGTCCAACCACCTCCTTTCACCATCCTCACTGCAAGCAGCAGAGTGAGCCTCTGCCCAGGCATTTATGGAGGGGAGCTTGCTGTTTCCTGGGCTACATCTCCCATACATGAAAGACAATGGAAATAGAAAGACCAGAAGATAAAGAATGCCTTCCAAGAGGCTGGATGGCAAGACAGGGTCACATTCTAGCTACACTGCACCAAGTCTCTAGCGACATCCTCTATGCCCTCCCCCCATGTATGTTGGGTGTAGTTCTGAACTCTGAGGAGTTCACAAGCAGAAGACCAGGTTCCCCTCATGTAAGGCTCATGTTCAAAGAATGGGCTCATAAGAAACAAAAGTGCAATGGTTCTTTTGATTGACAGCTCATTTGACTGATACCTTGATGGGATCTGGAATCACCTAGGAGTCACCCTTTGGGCATGTCTGTGGAGGATCAGGTAAAATGTGGTGGAGAGAACCACCCTAAATGGAAACAGTGCTGTTCTGTGGGGTCCTGGATTGAATGAAAATGAGAAAAAGAACTGAGCATCAGCATTCATCTCTCTGGTCCTGATTGTGGACCGGTTGTTACAAGCTCCATAACTTTAGGACCATGCGCAAAAATCCTTCTTCATATTGCCTTCACCAGGCATTTGGTCATAGCAAAAAGAAAAGTAACTGCTATGCCAAGTTACAGCTGCTCTCTCAGAGGTCTAGAATCCATTGTAGGGGACCAAGACCCTCAGAGACTCATAATGGTCTCCCCTGGTCAATCCCTGAGAGTTTGCCTTTACCCTCGTACAACACACAAGAGAGCTTTATTTTGCTATGGTGCTTCTCCCATCACTTTCTGGTTACCACATCCAAATGTTTCTTAGCATCTGTCATGTTCTCAAGAGGCATTAGAAGACCTGGTCATCAGAGGGTTCCCTAAAGGAAAAATATAGACCCAGAAGAGAGGTGCCAGACTTGCACGTAAGAAGGGCCTAGCCCACCAAGCTGAGCTTCAAAGAAGGAAAGGCCAAGAACCAGGTGGTTGCTGCCACATAACTGGCTTTCTCTCAAGCCTCCAAAAAGACAGGCCTGCCTATACCTGGATTGAGCCAAGTTCCACCTGAATGTAAGAGAACAGCCGTGCACTGTCACAGAAGCTGAGTTGTATAGCAATGGGTGGGAGGAGTTCCTTCCCATTTCTCAGTGGGGTTATTCCTTTGGGTGCCCCAGGGCCTTTCCTTCAAGCAAGCGAGGCATTGTAGTTAATGATTTGAGTGGCTTGTGGAGTGTGCAGGAAAAGCTCAGCAGACAGGGACTCAGGACAGCACCAGGGGTCAACATTGTGGAATATTATTTTAAGATGTGTTACTTTTTTTATGCTGTGGAATACTTTTTAATTATTTTCATTAAAACACTTTTAATGAAAATATGTGTTTCATTCCTTTATGTTTCATTTGTTTAACTCTGTGTGTTACTTTGTCTAAAATGCCTAATGGTCTAATAAAGAGCTGAATAGCCAATAGTGAGATTAGAGAAAGGATAGGAAGGGCTGGCAGGCAGAGAGAATATATAGGAGAAATCTGAGAGGAAAAAAAAAGAAGAAAGAGCAAGTGAACAAGGAGAAAAGGATACCACGGTGCAGCCACACAGCCACACAGCCAAACAGCCAGCCAGAGAGTAAAAGTGAAAATAAGATACATAGAAGTAAGACAAAATTTATAAGAAAAGCTAAGAAACAAGCCAAGCTAAGGCCAGGCATTTATAATTAAGAATAAGCTTCCGTGTGTATAATTTATTTGGGAGCTGGGTGGTGGGCCCCCCAAAAGAGCAAGAACAACTAACAACAGGCCAAGATCACAACAGAACCTCAGAGAGGTGGCCATATATGATGCGTCCAGCCCCATGAGCCAGTGAGGATCCACAGAAGAGCCTGGATGATGTGGGTGGGCCTCGTGATTTTCAAGAGGAGAAGAAAGAGGAGGCCACCTCAATGCTGTATGGTGGACATCTCTGTAGGCATTCATTCTGCTCTTGCTATTTCTAGACAGAGAGCATCCAAAGGGAAGTCCTTACCTCATTTGTCTTATCTTCTGTTTCTGGAGAAACCCCATCCTCTGCACATAGGCCTGCTCTGCAGTGGTCCCTCACCTTAAGAACTAGCTAACACTCTTCAAAATCTCATATATTTACCAACCTAAGTTTAGGGGGAACACTTCCCCCAAGTCTATGACCTGAGCAATCATCATTGTGACCAGAATATGTCTGAGAGGCTAGTACCTGGATGTTGAGTCTCCCACGATGTGCTCCCAGACCATAGCGCTTTGCTGTGGAGGCATGCAGCTGAAAGTCTGTGATTTTTAATGTTTCCAGACCAAGAGGTGGGCAACCTGGGAAGGACAGGGTTTGTTAGAAACAAAGGTGGATATCAGAAGAAATGAATGTCTGCTTTTCAGGAGTGGTCATGTGCTTTCTTCCCCCCAATGAGCCCGTAAGCCACCAGTGTGGCCCCTGTGCACTGGCACACCCTGTGCTTCCGACAGATTAGGTCAATAAGACCATCAACGGCTCTCCAGTTCCATCACTACCATTTGCTTTCTGAATATTTGGGCTCCGAGATTCCTTCTCTGCTGCTGGCCTTGCTGCTGTCTGATGCCATTTGCAATTAAGGTTCCTTTCATGAGACCCAGTCACAGAATGACACTGGGTACAAATCGTCTAACAATTCCATGCTTGAGCTCTGCGCATTAATCAGGACTTGTTGATTTTGCTTCAGCAACTCTGGCCTCTGTTGTGCATGATAATGAGGAGAACAGCATAAATAGAAACCCTCTATTGTCTTCCTTCTTGGCAGAATGGAGAGCTGAAAGAACAGCTCCAAGGCACAGCTTGACCCTGGAATAAATGCCAGCCAATAACTGCACAAATCTAGACTACCACCTCAACACCTAACAACACTGATGGCAGCCAGGCTGGACCCCTGTTCTTCCAGGCTGGGCTATTATCCTGCCATCATGTCCCATTGGGGGCATGTCCAACATTACAGGGGAGTCTCCTCCTTACCATCTAACTTGGAAAAGAAAAATGACTCTGAAATAAGTGTGAATCAATTCTGTTTCCATCAGAAACATCAGCCAACTTCAAACATCAGAGGACACAGTCACTGGGGAACTGGAAGTGTCCTGGAATCGAGGGCATGCTGGGAGCATGTCTGTACACTCAGCCCTGCTAGTCTCAGAGTGGAAGGATCTAGTAAGGTGACAGAGGCTCTGCCAGTACCTGAAGGAGAAGAACCATTTAGGTGCTGCAGGCAGACAAGTTTGGCTCTGCAGGAACTGAAATAGCACATAGTCCTTCCTCCCTTATCCTCTCAAAAGTTGAAACCAGCACATTGAAAACCTGAGGCAATCTACCAACAGGTGCCAGCTGCCAGCAGAGCTGCACAGTGGATCTAGCCTTCAGAGTCTCATCTCCAGGCTGGTGAAGGACACTGTGTATCCTTTGACCTGCTGATACCCTCTGAGAAGCTTCCTGGGTTGCTGACATTAGCCATCTATCTGGCCATCGTCATAGTGTGGAGCATAATCAGACCAGTGCTGCTGTTCCCCTTATAGACAGGTCAACTTCCAGTGACCAGTTGATACTCCATAGCTTCCAGAAAGAGCCTTGTAGCTGGGGGCTGGAGCATGTACTAATAGAGCATTAGTGAAGGAGTGGGAAGTGAGTGAGAACAGCTTACAGAAAAGAGATATGAACAAAGGCCGCACAGCAAATGGGGGTGGGCAAAGAATTTAGAGGACATGTAAGAAGGCAAAGGACACATGACTAATGTCAGGCAGTCATCAATGACCCTTTCAATGAGTGGGGGAGAAGTTAAGCAGGAAGACGGATCTGTTAAGTCAGACCCTAACTTCCCAAGGTCACTCAAGGTCAACAGTTACCATAAATGTCATGCTTATAAGAGTCTGTTCCTCCACCTTCCAGGTCTGGGGGACACAGGAATCTGACTCACATCCATGGCAGGTGAGTCTTTGATGTCAAGTGTTAAGTGAGTACTTCTCCATCTTGCCTACCAGGAACTGATGATGCTCATGACTTGTAACTGAGCAAGGCTGTCCCACAACCTCTTCTGAAATCCATAATGCTTGCTATGCTGGGCATCACTGTGGACTTTCTTATGCCATCAAAGTAGGTGCCTCTCAGGTGTTGTAGCCATGAAGCATAACCCCTGAACCCAGAATATAAAGCTACTAGCTCTCTTGCTACAAGGACTGGGAATATGAGCCTGTACCCTCCCAACTACAGATTCAGGACAAGAAACATCCCCTTTCAGCTGCTGCCCTGAGCTCTCAGACCTACTATCTTATTGTAGCCATCATAGTCTGTGTTCAGAATTCAGGCAAGGTCTGGGGTAACATTCACTGACTTACAACAGCAACTGGGGTTTAGGATATCTAACAGAATGCCACTTAAAGCATGGCTGGAATTTGGGTTCTGGGACCCCTAAACTGAGGTGCCTGCCTCCCAGCTCTGATTTTCTTCACTGCCCCTACCTGTTAGTGGCTCCTTGAATCTCTACTTGTCACCTAGCCTCAACTGTCATTCTTCGGACACCATCAGCCTGTGCTGAGAGGCCCCACACCTCCTGGTCCTGGCACAGAGCTGGCCACCAGCAATTGGGCTCTGTAGATAATTCCTTGCATCCTGGGTATGGTCTCTGCTAAGCTCATCTTTTAATTTAGTTTCCAACCCTAAGGGACTAGGGCATTAAAGAACATGGGGTAGGGGGGGCTAGTGTTCATATTTGCAGCATCTCCATGTAATCAAGTCAGTATCCATGGTCATTTGCGAGACTATTTCAGGGACACACAGACATCATTCCAGCCTTCACTCAACAGAACATGGAGATTCCATTACTGCATCTAGTCCTGAAATCTCCATTTTTGTCATTTTCAGTCAGACAGGCAGGTGCACAGGTAAATGGCCAGATGGACAGATAGCTTGCCACAACAATGATTGCTATTCAAAGCATTTCTTCTAGAAAAAGAAAACATCTCATACATATATAAATATTTTGGTTGAATAGGGAGCTACTTGAATGAAGTTAAATATCTATTAAAATTGCTTCCCTGGTAAGAAACCTCATTAAGATAAATGAGATAGGGAAAGAAGTGCCCATAAGTGGGGTATTTCATAGACACACATCTCACGCTGACTCAATAGTTCAATGCCTGTCCTCTGGAATGACCTAGGCCATTGTGTATCCATGGCAACAGTGGAGTTTCACGTGAGTGGTATCTATTCTTTTCTACACCTACAAGAGTGTCAAGGAGGAAACCAAATGTTATGCTCTCTTTATCCATAGAATTGCTGGGCAGTGACTTCGGTAGGAACCCAGATAAATATATGGGCTCAGCCAGTTCATATATGATCTTTCATGAGCCCAGCACCCTGACACTGGCCTCTTTCCCTCATTAGAAGGTGCTATCTTTAGACCATCTTTTGTTTAGAAGTCTTTCCTGCCATCCATGTAGAAGTGGCAAGCAATCAATCTGCCCCAGCAGAGCACAATATCCTTGAAAGGCAAAGCTGAAAATACAGACCACATGGATTAGTAAGGTTGTTTGCCTGAAGGAAGCCAACAGCACCTCATTTAAACAAGGAAGGATCACTAGAGGGACAGAAGGGACAGGATTGGATAGGACAGGGCTAGAGCTCCCATCAGCCGAGTAGCACAAGCCACTACTCTGTGCTACCAGAGGAAAGGGCTAACTCTAAGGGTGTCTCCAGCATTCCATCATACCCGTCAAGAATCTCCACCCAGACACCTGCCTGGCACCAGGACTTGAATGCTATCAGCAAACGAAGTGTAATAGAAGCAAGATGCAAGTTCACAGTTATCACAAAGCCTGGGTCAGGTGTGTGGAGTTCCCTGCCCAGTGCTGAGGATTAATCTGGGAAGTGTAGGGCAAGGGTCACAAGATATAGCAATAGCATCATTCAGGAAGTTTCTATTCCATCATTATCCACTCTTTATTTTTTTCCCTTGACTATCTCACTCTTTACCTTCCACCAGTAATTACTATAATTTCCTTTTTGGAGTTTTTAGGGGGAGAAAAGCTTTGTGGTAACTGGCTCCCTGCTTGACACAGAATAGTGTGTTCTCCAGTGTGGACACAATGGAACTCAAGAAAAACAGCACCTGCTAAAGTGGCTGTAAGGGCCTCCCTTCTCCAAACATCTGAAGACATATTTTAGAGACAGTGAGATGGTTCACCAGGTAAAGGTACTTGCCATCGTGCCTAGCAACCCGAGTTCAATCCCAGGGATGCTCAAAGAAGAGAACCAACTGTTTCCAAGTTGTTCTCAGGACCATCATGTGCACTGTGGCATGTACTCACACTGCAACATCACACACACACACACACACACACACACACACACACACATACACAATGTAAAAATTTTAAACATATTAAAACTAATAAAATCTTAAATCTAGAGTGGTTTAAGGATAAACTTTCTCCTACATTCCATTATACAAAGATCAATAAGGCAGCAATTTCAGCTTATAGTCACATATTTCCTGGTGCAAGTTTCTAGATTCATCTTAATATGCATACTGAAAGTTTTACATAGGAATGTCTTGCTTAAAAAAATGGTTTCTTATGCTAAAGATGAAAAAAAATAAGAGGTAGAGAAATTATCTTTTGGTTTTAGACTTTAAATTAATTCAAAGTGTAGGATACTAAAACATCCTCCATACTGCATGCTAAACCCTGATGAACTTCAGTAAATTTTTTTTTTTTTTGGCCTGATGTATTTTCCTCCTCTTGATTCCCTGAGAACATTCTAAAGGTTTTCAGAAGAGCTGGTGGGTGTTCAGAATCCACAGAGAGATCCTCCCACTCATGCACCTGCAGGGTCCTCTTTGTTGGAGAGGAGAGTAAGGAAGGTAATTATGATATCACCCTAAATTTGTTCTCACACAGGACAACAGTGGGAGGTGGCATGTAAATGAATAGAACAGTATGAATGCTGAACAACCAGGAGGGCCAGAGAGGAGCCCATGTTACCACAACACATCAAGGCATCTGAGATGCTCAGTGCTGCACAGGGAGACAGGCAATTCCTCTTTCCTGTGGCCAGAGGGGCAAGCAAAGGCTAGAGAGAGCTACATAAAAAGAAGCACTGACAAGTTCTATGGAGCTAACACCCAAAGCTTCTACTGGTCCCTAAGTGACATCTTCAGGGCTTCAGACTGTGCTCTGGGTTTTGGATTCCAGCCACAAGTAGGAGAGCCACTGACAGTAAAGCACAAGGTAATGGAACCCTAGGAAAACCCATAGTATAATTGGAGGGCCGCCAAGCACACGTCCACCTCCTTAAGATCAGCAACATAAAAGAACAGAGCAGAGAGAAGAGTTGCATTTTTAGCCAAGTCCTTGGCCTGTCTGCAGTTGTATGAGATGACGCAGAGGTTAATCATGAACACAGGGAGCTAATTAAAAAAACAATCATAACTTTGTTACCAGCTAAACTACCCATCAATAGCAAAGAACATCAGGAACACTTTCAGATATATGAATACTTGGGAACTGTACCTGCTTACACTGGCTGGAAATTGTAGAATAAGTGTCAGAGTTAAGTGGGTACAATGACATGTAAACCCTGGAGTTGGTGAGAGTGGGAACCCTACTAACAAAAGGGCTTTAAACAGGAGACAAATTGGGTCTTGTAATGCCTTTGGTTTACATTGTCAATGAAATAGCTGCCCTGCCAATCACAACTCTACCTTCCCACAAGGAAGGCTTTCCTATATTCTTCGAGAAACACTGCAGAGAAAGAGAAGAATGTAGTTACGCTGGTGATGGGTAAAGGGAATAAATGGTGTTTCTAAGCTTAATTGAAGTATCTGTAACTAATAGTTAAAAGGAAAAAAAAAACTTTGTATTGGAGCTATAGATGTTTTTATTATAATGCCAAGTCATGAATTACTACATATTGAGACTTCAGATATACAACAGCTGTGTGCTTGCCTAGCAGGTATGAAGCCCCAAGTTTGATCCCAAGACTGCACAAAACCATATTAAAAAAAAAAAAAAAAGCTAGAATAATGGCTGAAGCCTATAATCCCAACACTCTGGAAGTGGAGGCAGAAGAACAAAGTATTCAAGGTCATATCAGCTACACAATGAATTTGAGACCAACCAGGGCCACATGAGGTTTGGCTTTAAAAAAAAAAGTTCTTGAAATAAATAGGAAAGTCATTCACATACCTTCATAATCAGTGCCCTGGGCCAGCATCCACACCCACCTGAGGATAAAGTCTCTTCTGTCATAAAACACAAACATGTCTTTGACCATCAAAGTGAATTTCTTCTGCTTTTTAAAACAGGCTCTAATCCTGATAAGCATGTGGGTGAGAGAACATGGCAAAGAGTGTGAAGAAAAAAAAAAGCCTTCAGGAAAATATTAATTAGAGATCTGAGATGTGTCACAATCTGGAGAAGACTGACAGTCACCAGAGACAAAGCCACTTTCTCTTGAGGCACTCAGCTCTTGGAACACCCTGTGCCAAATGAACCCCATCTTCCAGTGCTACTCCATCTGTGGGGAGTGGAGATGGTTGGTACCTCGTCTCGTTTCTACTCAGGACACACTTCATTAGCTCTGCCCCTTGCTAACATTCTTTGCACAGAGACCAGTATACAGAATGAAGGACACTACCCTGCTATTGCTTCATCAATCCCCAAGGTTCCTGCCACTATCATCAAGCTTTGTGTGACAGTCAATTTTCATTATCAACTTGATATGGTCTAGAAAAGTAATTCTCAACCTGTGGGTTGCAACCATTAGGGATCCCATGTCAGATATTCTGCATACCATATATTTACATTACGAATCATAACAGAAGTAAAATTATAGCTATAAAGTAGCAGTGAAAGAATTTTATGGTTGGAGGGGTCACCACCACATGAGGAACTATGTTAAAGAGTGTCAGCATTAGGAAGGTTGAAAACCATCACTCTAAAATTACCTGAGAAGAAAATATCAGTGAAAGAATGTCTAAATCAGATTGTTTGGTGAACATGACTATAAAGGATTTTCTTAATTGGGTTAATTGATGTAGGAAGCTCCACCCTGAATGTGCTCGAAACCATTTCATTGATTCTATCTAAACTCTGTCAGAGTAAAAAAGGCAAGCTGAGCAAGCAGACTTGTATCCTCTCGGCTCTTGACTGTGGATGTGATGTGACCAGCTATCTACTGCTGTGATAGCTCTGCAGTGACAGGCTATGACATAGCTAAACACACACACACACACCAACTCCAAGTCGTTTTCAGCAGGGTGTTTTGCCACAGTAGCAGAAATGAAACTAGAATACTGTACATCAGTTCTTGAACAAATGCCAAGACTGTCTGCTGCCTTTATGTCAGTGGCAACTTTGTGGCCAAGAGATAATAGGAAATAAAATACATAGCATGAATTTTGATTTGGAGATACCAACCCCACAACTCCACTCACATTGCCCTACATATCCCCAGGGAACTGCTGTGAAGGTCAAATCTTGGTGAAAAGCTTGTTAAATCTATGAGCAATTAGGCTAATGTATAAGCAACTCCCTATGAGTCACTCCATCTGGATATCTTGCCACTTAACCTTCAAAATGTCCACAAACCCATTTCACCCATAAGCAAACTGGGACTTCGAGAAGCCAGACTGACTTAAATAATTAAGAAGTGTCCAAGTTCAAACTGAAAATCAGCTGTGCCAGAAGATCCCAAATACACTCTTTATATTCCCCCATTTAAGTTGAAAGTTTCAAAGTAAAAATTCCAATGCTTTGGTGGCATTGGGGGTTCATACCAGGAAAGGGGATGGCACCAGGGAAGTCATCACTCCTGGCAGATAGAAGCTGTAGCCTGATGTGATTGCCTGCTGCTGCCAAAGCAAAGGATTTTTGAAGATATAGAGGGTAAGAGGTTCCCAGTAATAAGTTTCTAGCTATCTTGAATTTTCATTTTCATTGCTGCCTATAAATCCAATAGGATTCACTGATAGAATTCTTTCCTTTGCCTTTCTGAACTTGACCTTCAATGTCAACCAATGAGGAGTGTGGAGGTTGCTTCCTGTGTGATGAGATAGTACCTGTAGTGGTCACTGCCTGACTCAGACACCAAGAGCTGCTTTGAAGGGTATGGGAGTCTCTCTGGGTCTTGGGAAGTCTACAAACTAATCTTGGCCTTATCTAATCATCCTTGGAAAACTCTTTAATGCCCAACACATCAAAGAGGACCCTGAAGATGTGTTCTATTGCACTGCTAGGACAGAAAACTAAATGGTCCAGCCCAAAACCAAAAATCTTATAAAGAACCTAGAAAAACGGATGCCTGCACTCCATACAGAGACTTAGATTAATGATAGTAGTTCTGAGGAAAGTCTTCTGAGGAACCAAGAACTTCAAGGGGTCCCTAGAATCTGGCTGGCAGGTTGGCATCTCTCATCTATACAGTAAAAGAAGTCTGGAGAGTTTCATTCCCAAGCTCTGAAAGTCCAACAAAGGAGATTATCAGAGAACTAGGAGCAAGCCCAAGCCTGGAGCCCACAGAGTTGGCCCCAGGAGGCTTCAGCCTCCAAGGATCTGATCTGGCCACTTACCTTCTCCTTGAATGTCCACCTCAGTGGCTGCTTCTCATCTGACAAGGCTCCCACACCCCATTCCCAACCATGCCACTCATCCTACTCACCCGGCCTTGGGGCAAACTCCTAATGAAAGCCCCATCATCTCAGACAGATTAGTCTAACTCAAGACCCTGGGAACTTCAATCACAAGCCAAAATGAGTCTCCATCATAGAATCCCTGACATCTAATCAAAACTTCCCAAATACATGAGTGACGTGTATCAGAAGCTGCTGTGACTGATGATCAGTGTCTCTGAGTCATCATAAGAAACTCATATTTTTCCTCATTCATTGCTAATAAAGACCCCAGGGGGTAATTATTGGTTCAAAACAGACTGCTTGTCACCACATCCACGATCCACCTACACTATTATTTACTTCATCCTTCTATTATATCAAATAATTTCAGTGGCAATACATGAATACAAGAAGAGACTATCAGTAG
Organism: Sigmodon hispidus; assembly: GCA_004025045.1. Taxonomy (NCBI): domain Eukaryota; kingdom Metazoa; phylum Chordata; class Mammalia; order Rodentia; family Cricetidae; genus Sigmodon; species Sigmodon hispidus. Next base: position 26,984 of record PVIH01012078.1, read on the forward strand.
AAGATTAAGACAAATGTTTTCAAGACCTTGGAGAAGGCAAAGATAAAAATTAAGCAAGATGGAAAAGCACCAAACACCAAAGAAAAGATTAGTGGTTGGTTTGTTTTTAGGTTTAAGAACATCTGTTCTTCAAAAGACACCATTGATAGAATGAAAAGATAAGCCAGTGGGGAGAGACAAGCCCTGCTCTGAGTACATGACAAAAAGCAAACAAACCCCTCCCGTAAATGAGAAGATGGCAAGGAAAGATATGACCTAAGTAGGACTGAACAAAATAAGTCATCCTAATGGCAAAGTAGCATTAGCTACTAGTCACCAGGAAAACACATAGTTAGACCACAACAAAACAGCAGCATATGTCATCAACATGAATAAAATAGAGAAGACTGACAAGACCAAGTGAGGGCTCTTAAAGAAGAAAAGCAACTGCTGGTGGAAATGTTGATGTCATAATCAACTTGGAAAATTACCTGCCAGTTCTCTGCCACATATGGACATGTTCACGTGTGCGTGTATGTGCATGTAAGCTTGTATACATGTTTTTATGGAGGCCAAAGGCCAAGACATAGTGTCTTCTCCAGTTGCTTCTCTGTCTTATTTTGTTTTTAGAAAGTCTCTCATTTAACCTGGGGGTCATCAATTTGGCTAGATTGACTTGCCAGTGAGTCAAGGATTCTCCTGTCACCTCCTCCCCTGTGCTGGGGTTATAGGTGTGTGGCTCTAAGCCCAACATTTTTCTTTCCAGCCTGGAAATCCAAACTCAGGTCCTCAGACTTGCACAGTAAGCACTTTACTGAGTCATGCAGGTCCTCAGGCCCTCCCTAATTGTCCTTACCCAAGATCTATGATCTAAGAGTCTATGATTGAAAAACTCTATTGGAGGCACATACTAAAAACCTCACACAAAAAATAATCCCAAATGCACTCTGGAATAGCCAAAAGGTAAAATCCACACCTATACCTATCAGTGGGAGAATGAGTACATAGACAGTGATATACAGTCCTCCTGTGGAATGCTACAGACCAATGAAGATAAACAAGCCATAGTGTATGCAGACACATGGCTGGGCCTCACAAATATGATAACCAGGAAAATAAATCAGACATAAGAGTGTGCAGCACAGATTGACAAATATTACCAATTCCAAAACGACACCAGTCACCTCTGATCACAGGGGTGCTTAGGAGAAGCAGGGGGAGAAGCTGGTTGGGGGTCAGAACTGATTTCCAAGGTTGTAGCACAGTCTTCTTGTAAAGAACAGTTGCAGTGGTGTATTTTCACACTGTGTGTGGTGTCCATGACAACCCAAATCAATGTGTGGAGATTTATATCCTTATATTCTCATAGTTTTCTCTATACAGCTAGCCCTCAATATTATTTTAATGGGCTTAGCTTTGCCTAACTACTACATCATAAAAAACACCAAAGCAGGTCTACTTACCCAATTCAGAAGGAATAAAAGAGATCTATGCTGAACATAAAAGAGTCAGTCTCCAAGGTTATATAGCAAATGATTTTGCATATCTCATTGTCTTACAAACTACAACATTATGAAGAACTGAGCTGCATTGCTAGGATCCAGGGTTTAAACACAGGGAGGGGAATGTCTACAAAGAATAGCACAAAGAACCCATGATGGGACAGGAGTGTTTCCAGAAACCACACATGGTACAGCTGCACAGTCCTGCATGTGTGTGTGCATGTACACACATGTACACACACACACACACAGAGAGAGAGAGCTCACACACACTGCTGGCAGAATCTGGATATCTGAATATGATCTGTTCTTATCAAAGTCAGGTTCTGGAGTGTATTACTTTACTAGAGTCATGTAAACTGTCAGTACTGATGGGCAGAGTGAAAGGTGAATCAGACTCTTCTCAGGTTTTTTGTCTGGTTGGTTTTGCAACTTCTTGTGACTCTACAGTTATTTCAAATTAAAAACAAAAACTCCTTTTTCTTAAAGGAGATTTTGTTTTGTTATGTTTTGGGTTTTATTGGACAGGATTTCTCTGTATAACAGCCCTGGCTGTTCTGGAACTCATTCTGTAGACCAGGTTGGCATCAAACTCATAGAGATCCTCTTGCCTCTGCCTCCCAAGTGCTGGGATTAAAGCAGATTTTAAAAGATAAAACTCCCTCACCCCGGACCCATAAAACTCTCAGTTGCTCAGAGACTTCAGAGAAATTTGGTTGAAAATTTTGTAACCACTCCCAAGCTTGCCCTAGAAGCCAGCGACTCAAGAAAGGAAGCATCCTTGAACCCAATACCAGCTATGGAAGAATATCCACAATGGGTGAATCAGATGAACACCGAAGGAGAAAACAGCTTCCATGGGGAGTATTCAAGATGCCCTTACTGTACATCCCCCTCCCCATCCCACCCTGCTTTAAGTCTTACAGACCTAGAAAAAATAGACACTTGCTATTACCTTCTCATGTGGCTTTTGTGCATAGCTCTCCTTTAACTCAACTTTCCACAAGGATTCTCATCACAAAGTCTCAGAAAACACTTGGAAAGAAATGGGGAGGTAAAATATCCCATCAGCAACAGACAAAGACTTTTACTCAAACCTCTGCCCAGGACCAGCACACAGACACATCTATCTCTTCATTCTATCAACCTGCCATGACATGTAGATCAACCCAAAATCAAGGCGCTTTCAACTTTGGGGAAGAGACTAGAAAGTCACATAGCAAAAGGTGTGGGCACAAAAGGAGATGGAGAAATAGATAAGAATTCAAGCAGTGCAGTAGCTGATCGTGTACCTGGGATATGTGACCCAACTGATATAGCTAGCATGTTAGTCACCTAACAGGAAGCACACATTTGCTCTTTGGAAAGTTGTTCAGGTGACTTCCATATGCCCCCATACACTTAAGACCCTTTTAAGAGCTGTCACTTACCTTCGGTGTCACCGACTAGTCACCACCCACCGTCTCCAACCTTTCAGCAGCTGAGCAACAGGGAGTCTTTATTCTTTCCCCTCACATTCCTATCAGTCCTTCTTTTAAAAATAGAATAATTCTACAGGCTAATATGGTAGCCAAGACACTCAGTGACTTGGAGGTGTGATGGCTATCTTTGATGATCCATGAGGTAAACTCAGAGAAACAATCTAGTTTGTGGGGTCATCTGTGACAAAAAACAGAAAATGCTATGTATACACTCGTGTGTGTGTGTGTGTGTGTGTGTGTGTGTGTGTGTAAATGGGCCTTCAAAATCTTTCTGAAATGCCTCCCCTAATTTTAATAACTTCCAATTCTGAGAAAGAAGAAATAAGATAATTCAATCCAAGCCTTCTACTGAAGCTTCTAGAAGAAAATCTGGACAAAATATGTTTTAAAATGTGTTTGAAAGCACTCAAAAATTAACAAGATACTGAAAAACTCTCAAGGCCAGATTGGTTGGCAGCAAAATTTCAAAGTGCTCCTGAGGCTAACACCTTAAAGCGACCTCAGTCTAGAGGCATATGTAAACAAAAGCAACTGCTGCTGCTGCACCAGCAGGTGAAGAGACCCCCTCAGCAGGTAAAGAGACCCCTCAGCAGGTAAAGAGACCCCTCAGCAGGTGAAGAGACCCGCCAGCAAGTGAAGAGACTCATCAGCGGTGAAGAGACCCACCAACAGGTAAAGAGACCTCTCAGCAGGTAAAGAGACCCACCAGCAAGTGAAGAGACCTTTCAGCAGGTGAAGAGACCCACCAGCAAGTGAAGATACTCACCAGCAGGTAAAGAGACCCACCAGCAAGTGAAGAGACCCCTCAGCAAGCGAAGAGACCCACTAGCAGGTGAAGAGACTCACCAGCAGGTGAAGGGACCTGCCAGCAGGTAAAGAGACCCGCCAGCAGGTGAAAAGACCCATCAACAGAAAAGGAGTTAAGACTGTCCTGGTTTAATTTTTTCACAGTGACAAACTACCCTGACAAAAGGCAACTTGGAGGAGACAGGGCTTTATCTCATCTCACTATTCTAAGTTATAGTCCATCACTGGGGAAGTCAAGGTGGCAGAAACTCAAAACAGTGGGTCACATCACATCCATAGTCAAGAGCAAAGAGAAATGAACACATTCACGCTTACTCAATTTCTCCATTCTTAGACAATTCAGGATCAATGACCTAGGAAATGGTACCTCTCACAGTGAGCTGCATTGTCTCAAATCGATTATTTAATTAAAACAATTCCCCACAGACAGACCCACAGGCCAGCCCAAAGCATCCCTCATTTGGACACTCTTTCCAGGTAATGTTAGGTCAGGTTGATGATGAAGGCTAACCATCACAGATGCTAAAAGACCCGAGCCTCGACATAAGCCCCAGAAGCATGAACCTAGCTACAGACCGTATACTCAGCACATCCTCCCAAGGAACGAGGTCCTTTCAGTGGGCACCTCAGTGTCCACCTTTGGATGACATACACATGTAGGTCCATAAATGACTGCAGAAGCTCCCAAGAATTGATCTCTCTTCATTTTAGAACACACAGTAGTCAGAACAGTGATATCACTAATGGCAGATTGTTAGTTAGAAACACAGCCCAGACCCTGACACTGTGCCTAAAAGAATGTGCACCACCCCAGTAACAGTCACCACTGTGACACAGCTCTTGAGCAGATGTGGCAGCCGAGAGTAAGTCGTATGCAAATCCATAAAATGCTTAGCTGAATTTTATCTGTTGTCATTACTAAGCAAAAAATACAACAACCCTGGAATCAATCATTAAAAGGCCTGTTCTGTTACACAACCCAGGCCAAAGTAATCTACAAAGTATAGAGAAGAAGGAGAAGAATGAGGAGGAAGAGGAGGAGGAGGAGGAGAAGGAGGAGGAAGAAGATAATGATGGTGATGATGCCCACAGTAACTAGCAGGGTACCTGGAAAAGTTAGACACTGAGCAAAGGATCTAGCAACTATGTATATATTTAACAAATTGTCACTATTACTAAAATTAGCAAAAAATAATTCTGAATATTTAAATTTAGTGCAATAATAGTAACAAACTAGCTAAAAATATTTGTAGCTATAGCTAATGGGTCCGTGTTCCTCCATGAGTCTAGAAATAATAAAAGTGAACATTCTTTTTCTATAATTTTAAGTTTGGTTTTGGGTTGGTTTTGTTGTTTTGTTTTGTTTGCTTTTGAGTCAGCATCTTATATATCCCATGTTGTCCTACAACTTTTTGTGTTGCTGAGGATTATTTTAAATTCTCCATCTTTCTGCCTCTGTTTTTCTAGTGCTGGTCTTATAGCTGCACATCTGGTGTGCGCAGTGCTGGGATGAAGCCAAAGGCTCCATACATGCTAGGTACGAACTCTACCATTCAAGCTATTACCCCCCACACCTCCAACCCGCCTATCACTGAACACACTAGGGTAAGTAATTACACAACCAAAAGTTTCACAGGGATGTAGTATGTCAAGTCTAGTATTGCAGATTCTGGAAATAGAAATTTTTATCTATGCCACAAGAAACTCTGTGCTGGGTTGAGTGATATAAGGCTATGGGCATCTAAGAGATGACAATGACATGCACTTCTAAGAGAGACAGTCTAAGGGAGGGAAACAGGAAATTTGGGAGTGACTTGAGCAATTCTCTTGGGAAAATCTCAGTGGGCAGCAATGCCCCGAGAGAAGTTTGAGCTGCTGAGATGTCTGCACCCCTGCACAATGGCTAAGAATAGACACATGTCCAGACAATACCCCTACAGGGTATATATGACCAGACAGCCATGCCAGCTACCTGCACCCACATGGGCAAGAGACAGAAATGGGGTTGGGACCCTCCAAGAGATTCACTTACTCTCTCTGACATCCTCCTGGGCCACATGGATACCACTATCATCTCGGGCAGCCTTTTCAAGACTCTTGCTTCTTCTGCCTTTTCTGTTGCTGTTTTTACCTAGGAGAAAAAAAAGAGAGAGATGTATTGTTAGTCTGCATATCAGATAAGCCTCTGGATGAAGACCTCATGGTCTCCTGCAGAAAACAGCTCCCAGATTTCCTTCCCAGTCCAAGAGCATTGGACTGTAAGGGGCCTGTGGTTGAAGCAGATGCTCAGTACATATGGAGATTATCACTTCTCACAAGACCCATGCACAACTGCATGCTGTGGAGTATTGTAAGCCTGCAAAGTGTTGCTGAGCTGCCCTGAGGCACTGGGCGTAATAGCTGCCACTGGAGGTCACAGCTAGCACGGTTCCCCATGTTGAGCTTCCACACTCAACTCTCTCCAAGGCCATGGCTTGCTCACTAACTGGCGAGTGACCAGGGAGCCCGATGAGACCCTGTTAACCTTCCAGTTCTCCTCATTTTGTCCCCCTACCCCTGTTCTAACAGCACAGCATAAATTGTTTTCCTCATGTGGGAACCCATTCCTCTACTCTGAAGCTCATTGGCTCCTTCCCATCCTACAAGTCTCGGCTCAGGCAACATCTTCAGCTACCTTTCCTGATTCCTCACTTCAATCGAATCCTCCTTGGAGGGGTACTGAGAGCATCTGTCTAGAGTCAAGCTGCCTCTAAGCAAAGCCTAATGCAAGAGTTTCATTGCCCGGGAAGGACTGAGGGACAGGAACGGGAAGCAGAAACCAGTCAGGGAAGGAGCTAAGCAAGCCTGGGTAGCTCGGCTCATCACCTAGGGCTGGAAGAGCAGGAATGACATAGAATGTTCCCCACCTGAGAATAAGCCTCTGTATAAAATCTAGGCAACTCGGGGTTAGGGATACAGCCTTCTAGAGAGAAGAGGTATGATTTACCCACAGTCCAGGGTGGTACCTGGGGGACAAGTATACCCAGGGTAACCCCAAGGCCACCAGCCTGACCTCTCTACCTCTTCCCCTCTTCAACAGAAAGCAGCAGAGCCTGCCACACAGGAAGCTAGCTCAGGAATACCAAATGATACCTGTGAGATACTCATGTGCAAAAAATAACTATCATCTCTACCCAACCAGCATTATCCCAAGGCCCAGTGTCACTAACACTATCCGTTTGCTAACAGCTAACGAGGGACAGTGGGTTCCAAAATTTACAAAACTTGTTCACTGCAAGGTTCAACCCTCTGAGGACAGGAAGGTCATTTTACAGTTGAGAACATAAAGGCCTAGACCAGTGGACCTCAACCTTCCTAAGGCCGTGACCCTTTAATACCATTCCTCATGCTGTGCTGACCCCTAACCATACAATTATTTCATTGCTACTTCATAACTGTAATTTTGCTACCATTGTGAATCATAATTTAGATATCTGAAATGTGACACCCCAAAGAGGTCTTGACCCACAGGTTAAGAACTACTGGCCTAGAGTGAAGAAGAGGGCTTCCCAAGGTCACTGACAGCCAGGAGGTAAGAGTGCTAGGAACCAGCTCTAAAGGGCCTTCCCTGTCAGCACAAAGGCCTCTTCTATAGACCCTTCCTCCCCCAGAACAAGAAAGGACCATATGGTGTGTGCAGATGAAAGAAGACAGAGAAGTGGGGATGTGGGGAGAAGAAGCCAGAATCCAATCAGAGCCTCCATCTGGGCCGCGTGACAATGCAGAATTCCTTAAAAGTAGCATACTGCACTGCTAATGCTGTCCACATGTTCTATTCTGGTGCACCGTGATAAATATAATTCCTCTGGCTTAATAGAAAACTATTTTCCCCCTTGCTACACAAGGAGCTTACAGTAGCAACCCCCACCACATGCACACACACACACACACATCAGACCAAAAACCTTTGCTTCTCTGCTGTCTCTGTTTCCCCAGGAAATTCCAGGCCACAGGGATCTGCACTCCCCCCGAAGGAGGGAGCTGGCACAGAGCCCTGGCAATCCTTGCCTGTTTCTTGGTAAGGAACCCATGGCAGGAGGAGAAGAAACACCACATGAGGTTTAGGTTCTCTCAGTAGCTTCCCTAAAGGTCTCTTTCCTCCTAAGGTGTTAGAAAAGAAGTATGTGTGTGTGTGTGTGTGTGTGTGTGTGTGTGTGTGTGTGTGTGTGTGTGTGTATGTGTGCATGTATGTGCGGGGTACATACACATGTTGACGTCCATGGACCTCCATTGTCCCACGCTGTCCATCTCTCCCTTCTCCCGATTTTAAAGTGTCTCTCTCTCTCACCTGGAACTTGCCAAACAGGCTAGGCTGGCTGGCCAACAGCCCCAGGAATCCTCCTGTCTCTGCTTCTCCGGGATTATTTTAACTTGAGACCTAATCTGGATCTGACCTGAAAACATCCTCCTTTAGGACTGGTTTTCCCAGTATCAGGAGGAATCATGAAGTTGCCAAGGGAGGGAAGCAGACAGGAGTCCTACCCAGCTGTTGCCTAGGCTCTGCAGCAAATCCCAGCACCTCAGGCTAACCCAGGGTGCAGCAGAAGCACACATACTGTACCAGTAACTAACAACTCTCTATCTGAGCTTAAAGTTCACTCATACCTGGTACTGAAAATCTAGCCGGCTACTCAGGGCTGTAAAGACATTGACCTTGGAGGAGAACCTGCATCCAGCACTTTATTAAACCAGCATAATCCCTAACTACATTCTAAACATCTATCCTTACAGATAAGTGTAGTCCTCACCTCTCATCAAGGAAATTTCTCTTTGCAACAAATAAAAACTATTGCAGAAAACCACAACCAATCAAAATGCAGAGGACAAGAGATTATGCAATGCCTTGTCCCAGCTATAACATAATTCCTGCACCTAAGATTCATGAAGAAAGACTGTAAAAGCCAGAGGGACTTTTTTCAGGATTGTGTCTCCTAGAAATGTGTAAGAGGCTCATCAACAGAGAAGTCTAAACAATTCCTGAACAGGGACAGTATCCGTGGATATTCTAACATGAAAGGGGGAAGAAAGTTCAAGGGGCCTCAGCCCTAGACACAGAACTACGGGCAACTAGGGAATGAATGCCGAGAACAGGAGAAATGGTTTCCCAGTGAAGAGCATCCCAACTGGTTATCCAATACCAAGTGCTGAGCCCTAAGATTATGTACATATAGGTAACATTATACGGATTGAGCAGGATGTTGAGGAATATATATATATATATATATATAGTGTATATACAATTTTTAAAGGCCATGACATTGAGAGTGAGGGAGTGTGTGGGAAAGGATAAAGGGAGGAAAGAGAGAGGGAAAATTATAATTTTAAAAATATTATAAAGAAAGAATCCATACAGATAGGAGCAGGAAATGGACAAGAGACTAGGAAGAAACAGTGTGTGCCCCTTTCCAATTCCGTGTCAGACCAGTCCGTGTCAGAGGAAACAGGGTATGGAGTGAATCTGACAGTCAGTTCAGCAGTTGGATAATATGCTTGCTTCCAGTCACAGGTGACCTCAGTGGTCAGGCAGGGGAGGAATGCTGAAGAGTCACCTGCAAGACAGCACTGCCACTACACTAGCTGCCCAAATCAATCCACCTACTAAAGCTTCTCCCATCCCCCTCCCCTGGTCTATGTCTATGCTTCTCAGGTGCTGAATCTTTCCTGGGATAATAACCTGATGAGCTTCTACCCTGACCTGGGCACAAGAGCAGTAGCTTCAGCTAGCACTGCAGTGCTGCTCAAACCAACATGCCCATCCCTGTGCCAAGGTTCTCAACCTGTGGGTCAGAAGCCCATCGAGGGAAAAATGGTCTTTTTAGAGAGGTCACCTAAGGCCACTGGAAAACACAGATATTCACATTATGATTCATAACAGTGGCAAAATAATAGTTATGAAGCACCATCAAAAATAATTTTATGTTTGGGGGTCATCACAACATAAGGAACTATGTTAAGGGGCCATAGTACTTGGAAAGTTGAGAACACTGTTCTATGCAGTCAGCTACCCTCCTGATTCTCAACCAAGCCAAGTGAAGTTCATTGTCTCTATGGAAACACCTCAGTAGGCACAGGAGGCAGACAGATTCCTAAAGGTGACTGTGGGCCCTTTGTAGGCTGTGCAGGTACTCTGGGCACCATGCACCTGGGTCTGGGTTCTGCAAACAAGCTGAGATAAGCAGGCATGCACTGCAGGACTGTGCCTGGGAGATGATTTCATGCCACTTGAGGGGAAAGGGGTGGAAAAGATGAAGAAGATGCCAACAGCCTAGAGGCATTTTCTGTCAGGGTCTACAGGACACAACCTGCCAGCTACTCCTGGAGCAGGGGAAATATGACACAAAACTGCCCCACTAGACCCTTGTCAGAACCAGGGAGGCCACACCCATCGAACCTCACACCTCAGCAGTCAGTGTGTGAATATTATTGACACAATCCTCCAGAGAGGAACCAAGGCTTGGAAAGTCATATGTGCCCATAAAGAGCAGAGTCTGTCCCTAGTTGTTTTCGAATCCTCAGCAGGCTTGCCAGGGAACATTGCACATGCCTTGCATGGAGTACATCCAAGTCTATGGTATCAGAGGCTGATTAACGCATGTTAATCCCATTCATGATTGCCAGTGAGCAGCTAGATAGAGACCAGCCACTTAGGGATACTGACCCTTCCCACAGCCAGTCAAAGAAACCGCACTCAAAGGTTTCATGACCCAAGTGGTAGCCGCATGGACAGGGACCTGAAAGGGTCTCAGAGGATAGATCCTGTCATTGCTGGGTGACACTAAGCCTAAGCACTTGTCTTCCTGGCCCCTTAAGACATGCAAAGGAGGCCTTACTACATAATCCAGGCTCTGGCGATAAAAATGGGTTTGTCCCAGGTCTGAAGCACGGTCACTTTGAGATTTGGCAGTCACGGACACAATATGGGAAAATGCTACAACTGTTTTAGAACCACATCATGCAGTCTGGCTTCCTCGACCCCATAGGGTCTCCACCCTCTACCATCCATGCACAACCCTGATTTCTGGAGCCCTGGGCACAGGCAGGAGGAGAAGGCCAGCAGTGAGTGAGCTTTGGAAAGAGTTCTGGACAGGGTGGGGGTGCCTCAGAAAGCAATGCTCTTTTTCCTAATCCATCCTTTCCCTTGGAACTTGGCAGGGAGTTGACTTGGATGAAATACTTCAGGTTTAATACTAAAGCATGTAAGTGGCCATCAAGGCTTTCTTGTTCCTCAAGTGTGCCAGTGACAGTCCCTGAGTTTATTAAAAAATACTACTGAAACACCTCCTCAACCTCCCATCCCAGTTTTGCCCAAGATAGGGTCTTTTCATCAAAGGCCAGGCTGCTCTGACCCAACAAGAGACCACCAAAGCTTTACAGGAAAGCCCTTTCCACCAACCAACAACAACTCACACAGAAAGAGCTTTGTTTACAAGCAAATATCTCAAATCACCACCCTTTGTATTCCCCCTGACAGCTAGGACATAACACATACTCAATGCAAACTGGATGATTCTGGGCATAGACCTTCAAACAAAAATGGCTCTCTGCACACTCTGCAAGTCCCAGAGAGACTAGCCCACGACCAGGGGCTCTCCATGTGGGTTTGTTCAGATCTAAACAGTGGTACATACCAGCCTGTGCCTGGAAATACCACAAAGAGTCAGTGGGAAATCAGATTTAAAACCTCCATAACTGAGCTAGCTCCTAAATCAAGGAGGGAAGAAAACACAATATTCAAATCATTTATTCCCAGCTTTGTTTGTTTCTTTCTGCCATGTGGGTGGAAAAAGGCAGGTGAATTATGCAACTGTGGTTTATTAGTTGGCTACATTTTATCCTCTAAAAGAAACATGGCCACAATTCAAAGTCACCCCAAAATAATTCCACCCAATATCCGCTGGCATGACCCCCAAGGAGCTGTTATCTTATTCTTCTTGCTGGATAATGAAAATTAGGAACCTAGGCTCACTCCTGGGGCCACAAAGCATTCCAACAGCAGAAACGGTGGGATTCAATCAGAAACAGCTGGATAAATAGAGTTAGAAGGCTATCAATGAGGAAGAATATTCTAGTAATCAGCACTGCCCATCCAATGAGTAGATGGCCTTGAAGTGGAGAGAGCCCATCTGGGGAGGGGTGGAGTAGAGGCTGGGCAGCCCTTGTCTGAACCCTGCAGTGGAGAGGAATTTGCATTGTGACCATTTACTTTCCTAAAAGCTCTAAGATTTTTGTGTAAATTGATGCTTACAAAAGGCTTCAGACATCCTATGACAACAAAGTCCCCTAATCCTCAGATTTCACAGTCCTATATCCTAGTGAACACATACACACACAAGTACACATGCACATACATAAGCTTGCATGCATACACATACATATACATGCATATGAATGGAGAAACTACTGAAATGTAACATTACAATCTAATGAATAGTATTTCTAACATTTTACATCACGTTTTTGATACCCAGTGGTAATTCTCAACACCCTACAGATGGCTGGCAATGTCTAGAGATATTTTTGTCTTGAGAGCTGAGGGGAAGGTCCTAGTGGTATCTCATGGGACAAAGGTACACACCCTACAACACAGAGGACCCAATGCACCCCCTCACCAGCACATGTATACTCAGTCCAAGCCACTGAGACGAGAAGCCTACACCACATTAGTTATCTAAGATTTCCCATTGATAGAAACTGAGCAGTGAATCATGGGACCTCATCATAATATTTCTATAAGTTCCTATGAGTCTGTAATTATTCTAAACCAAACTTTAAGTAAATGCTTTTCAGTTTTCTCTTTCATTCAGTACAGCTGGGCCCTTCTTCATTGAAAATGAAGAACTGGTTAAGCATCCCTGATTCAAGTACTTGGGAACAAAAGCACTTCAGATTTTATGGTTTTTCCCAACCATGGAATTAATCTATGTGTCACATACACCACATGCAGAGCCTGGAGGTTACTTAGAGCTAAAGCAAAGCTTCATGGCACATGGTCACCGTGAGTGTGCTGGTATTCAAAGGGCTTAGATGTTTAAGGATTTCAAGTTTTAGCTTTTCACAGTAGGTGTTCTAGTTTGCCTTCTGTTGCTGTGATATATACCATGTTCAAAAGCACCTTGGAGAAGAAAGGGTTGATTTTAACTTACAGGTTACAGTTCGTTACCAAGGAAAGCTACGGAAGGAGTTCAAGGCAAGAGCTTGAAGCAGAGGTCGGTCACAGGGAAGGCTGCTTACTGGCTCTCCTAGCTCCCGCTCTCACATAGCCCAGGACCACCTGCCTAAGAAAAGCACCACCCACAGTGGGCTGGGCCCCTCTACACCAATGAGCAATCAAGAAAGTCCCCACAGACATACCCATGGACCAATCTGATGGAGGTGTATCTTCAATTGAGGCTCCTGTTTCTCAGGTGTGTCAAGCTCATGACCGGCCATCACAGAAGAATTCACACTGGAACACCAGTTGGCCAAAGGATTCCATTTCCCAAGCCACCTCCATAGATAGCATAGCATCTACAAGGCATTTCTCTGGTTGCCAAGGATCAAAGACAAAACTCAAAGCCAGACCAAATACCCTTTGCACCAGCCTCCTCAGAGGTCCACACATGTGCCCTGTTAGTGCTCACCACACACACTTTGCCAATTTTTCCTACTTCTATGTTCCCAAGAGCTAAGTGGAAAACATTTCACTGTCTCCAAATGTGATATCCAAGACAGTTCTCTGCTCTATGCTCTCACCCATCTCTCAATCTTACCATCTGCTCCCACCCCAGTACCTAGCTTGTCCTGGAACCCAGGACTCAATTGCCTTGTGGTAAAATCGAAAACTTTGCATCTAACACCCCAGACCAGAGCCCCAGGTTCCCTTCTCTGAAGCACATTCTTAAGACTGGCAATCTATTCATAAAATGGCCTGCCACACGGAAGAACGGCTCTATATGATCATAGCACCACTTCAGGTGAGATAGGATCATCTTCTCTCTGTGCAACTGAAGGGCACAAGTTCTTCTGAGTCTCCTAACCACGATCATTTTAATTTAGTCTTTTTTCTACTACATGGAGTTCACTCATGAAAGTTTTATTAAACACACACACACAAGCAAGTAAGTTTTATTGAACACACAAACATGCATTTGCACACTCGGGATTCAGGGAGTGGAGGGAGAAAGGGAGGCATTAGTTTAAACTATTTGATGATTGTCACACTTAGCTTAGAAAGTTCTAAAACATCCCACCTGAATCATTAGGAAAATGGCTGAAGTAGTTATAAGCCAGGAGCAGCTCCCTAGAGGCCTCTGAACCACATTCTGGTGCTTTAAAGTGTGTCTTCCATTTGAAGACAAGACCCAGGTGGCTAACTATTCTCCCAGGACAATCTCTATCTGCAAGGTGGCTTTCCAGAAGTAAATGACCCTTTTCTTGCAAATCAAATTCTACCTGACTGTTCCTTCTGAGACCCCATTCCAAGGCTGATAATTGCCGATGCTCCAAGAAGGAAGAAGAACCACTTCTGGGTTGTAATAGCTGAGCCCCTAGACACATAAGCTGGAGACACTGCTGAGGCTGTCAGGAAACACTATAACAGGTCACTAGTGAGATTACCCGAACAAAGTCAGCTCGCTAATCAGGTCTAGTCAGCCATCTCCTCCAGGGAAGCACTAGCCTGGTCCTTCTATTTATTTTTTTAACATCCCTTGTTCTATAGAACTCTCAGCAACCTGATTATTTTCCCAAAGCCACACGACTTCTGTGAGGTACTTGGAGGGGGACCAGGTTGTCTTATGTCCTTTGTCCCTAGGGGCACACTGAAGGCTGCTATGAAAGGCTCTGGCACCATCAGACACAGTAAAATGCAATGGCAGACACTATTGTTTCTAGTTTCAGGTGAAGCTACTGAGGCTCAAGATGTGAAACCCTAGTTCCAGGTACTCAAATGGCAAATCCAAGACCTGGCTGATGAGGTGGGCAGGACAGTGACAAATAAGTTACTTCCCCTGTTTGAGCTGAAGGCTGCTCATCTGTAGCATAGTAAAGGCAACCAACCATTTCCTCTGCTACGAAGAGTACTTAATGAGACCAGTGGACACTACCGAAGTCCGTGTCTCATCCCACCCTTGGATGTCAATCCACAGCAGAGCAGCTTTCTACATCTTAATCCCCTTTACCCCCACTCAGCCAAAACAAACAAACAAACAAAAATATGGGTTCCATTTGGAGTCACATGACCCACAGAACTATCAATGGCACATGGCAGGGATTCAGCCATATACAAAGATGGTACTCAAATGGGGCCAGCCCCTCAAGAGTCTTTGTGTCATCCCTTGCCACCCTGGTTGATGACTTTGGTATCTGTTAAGTAAATGAAGGTCACTTCCCAGATCAGAGCTCTGTGACCTAACACATGACTCTCTTTTCAGTCAAAGACACTGCAAAGCCATACAACTTTGTCACTGACTGCTGGTTCCCCTTGACTGAAACAGGAGAAACAGGAACATAGCTCCTACACTGAGCAGTCACCATCTGAAACAATTTAGAGGACGTCCTCTATACAGGTTTTGTGATAGCGGCTGAACCAGAAGAGAGTGAAGACAGATTTTAGCTTAACCTTTTAAGGAAAATGAGATGGGTGCAAAGAACGGACAGCTCACCCCAGGCTGCCAGTCCCTCGTAGTTTTCTGGGGTTCCTGTTGTGTGTCCTTTCCAAGAAGGCAGAATCTTGGCTGCTACAAGGACCAAGAAGGGTCCAAAGTCTCCAGCTGGGACTGTGCCATCCTGTGCATAGTGGACGCAAGGGGCCCACTGACAGGGGGGCAGAGGACACTAAGAAGGAGCAGTGCCTGAATAAAGGCCGCGGACCAGACCTTGCCAAGGCCATCTGCCAAATTACACCAGCCAGTCATATGCCAAGTGATTAAAATGAATCTGAAGAAAACGACTCTGAAGATCGAAGACCTAACAGAGCAGGAAGAAGCAATAGACACCCCTTGGGACACCGAGGCCAGCTCGCCAGGCAGCTTCCCAGAGTGCACAATTCTGCTTCTGCCTGAGGGGGCAGGGAGAAAGTTGGGTTTAGCTTAGGTGCAGTCTCTAGAGAGTAGCAGGCACCATAGGATTTTGGCTGCAATCACACAGGGAAATATACTGGGAAGCCAGGTGTCCCCTGGAATGCCGCGATCGCGAGCGCCCCCTCGGGCCACCAGATGCAAAAAGTTACCTGGTGGAGGCGTCTCTGCAACCACCTTCTCCCCCTTGGGAGCCTTCTTGGGCTTGGCGGCCTTCTTGGGCGGCCTAGGCTCCTGCTGCTCCTGCTTCTCCACCCCGAGGTCCTCATGCAGTGGAGGCGAGAACAGCTCGGGCTCCCGCTCCGGATGCTCATTGTAGCGCCCCGGTCTCCAGAGCTCCTGGCCATAGTAGTCAGGCTCCTCGAAGGCTGCGCCCTGTGCTCTGACCCCAGCCAAGGCCACTGCCACAAGTGCCAGTGCCAGCGCCCTAGAGGCGGCCCCTGGATGGGCCATGCCTGTTCGACCCCGCGCCCTGGGCACGGTTCGGGTTCCTGGGAACAACGGGCGGGCTACAGATAACCGCTGTGGCTCGGAAGAGGGGCGCGGGCGCTGCAGCGGGTGCAGATGCCGCGGGCCCTGGCTGGTGGGACAGGCCAGACGGGCGGGGCTGGGCCGGAGCTGGGCGGGCAGGGGCGCGCCCAGGAGAGGCGAGGCGCCGGCAGACCCGCCCTCCTTCCTGCCAGGGCCTCTCCAGCAGGTGTTGGAGGCCCATTTATTCTAGGACTGTAACCAGCCTTCCTTGTCTTTCCCATTCTGTCCTGCTGGACACTCTTTCTCAGACGTGGGCCATGCCGATCTTGGGAGGGAACTTTGGAGCTGTCTTCCATGCCTTCATATTACAGGACAAACCTGACCTGAGACTGCTCTGGAAACCTGAAGTTAGACAGAACCAGGGAGATGCTCACCTGCCTTGCTGCCCCCAGCCCAGGCAGGAATCCCGGGTTCCCTGGATGAAGTTCCCTGAGAGCAGAGCCTAAGGACCTACGGACCCCTGTTCTTGACCCTCCACAGTGTTTCTGTTGAGGCGAATGGGGCCAGCCAAAGACTACCATTTCCTAAGTTACAAGAGGGCATTCATCTCTTCCAAGGATCAGGCTTGTCTGGAGAAATCTGGTGTCCCTTCCCTTTGACAAAGTGCCTCCCATCTTAGAAAATATGCCTTTGTTTTCTTAGTCTTCTCTATGTGGGGTGGAAGCTAGTGGCCACAGGCTTCTCTCTAGGCTGAGATGCTGGAGACCCAGGGTCTGAAGCATATTCTATAGCTTCTCTAACTGATTGAGACAGGTTTAAACAAGTGACTGACTGACTCAGAAGACTAAATGTGTGAGGCAGGAGCACCAGGCTGGAGTGAAGGTGTGAGGTATGGTGGCTGAGGAACTCATTAGATTGGGGGGGGGGCACTAGCCACTCAGTATATCGCTAAAGTCGGGTCCTCGCAACAGCATAACATAGATGGCGTTCCATGTATTCACTGGCTTTTAGCTGAGACCGCTTTGTAGTCTGCCTGCCTCCTGCTTTGTGTGCCTTCCAGGCCCCACCTCTGGTCTTTGCAGGTCAAATCAAAGCTATACTTTCAAATCACCTCTATCTTTTCTACCTCCGACTAGGAAATAGTGTCTTAGAGTTTCCATTGCTATAATGAAACACGTTGACCAAAAAGCAAGTAGGGGAGGAAAGGGTTTATTCAGCTTTTATTTCCACTGCATGTTCATCATTGATGGGAGTCAGGACAGAAATTCAAACAGGGCAGGAACCTGATGGCAGGAGCTGATGCAGAGGCCATGGAAGCTGCCTACTGGCTTGCTCCCCATGACTTGCTCAGTTCTGCCTTTCTATAGAACCCACAACCACCAGTCCAGAGATGGCACTACCCACCATGGGCTGAGCCCTCTGTCATCAATCACTAATTAGGAAAATATATGATATTATGGAGGAATTTTCTCAATTGAGGCTTCCCCGTTTTCAGATAATTTCATCTTGTGTCAAGTTGGCATAAGACTAACTAATACAAATAGTCTCCACTTTTAAGAGCTCATGGGATTAGAGGAGGCTCTGACATGATCCAAGACTGGTCCCAACTGTCATCAGTTAACTCTGTACATCTCAGCTCTCACTGCTAATCATAGGTTCTAAGATTCAGTAGGGATGCCTGGGAGTGGGGTGGGGACATGGTGCCTGCCAGCCATAAGGACAACAAGCCCCAAGTCTATCAGTTTCTCCCTGAGGGCCTGGGATATGAGCCTAGGATGCCTCTGAAATGAACCTGGGCACTGGAATATGGCTTTGCCATTTGCCTAGGAGAAGGAATCACAAGCCAGCAGCCTCTAGAGTCAGGGTGTTAGCCAAGTCAGCTGCCATTCTTTGCTTCATTCTTTTGTACTTGTTATCTGCCTTGCCGTTCCTATCCAGGCCACCCAGGCAGCCCTCCTATTGCAGGCCAGGTGAAAAGGGTGTTGCGAGAGAAAATTGCAGCTGGCACGGGGCCCATGGAGAGGGCCAGAAAGCCTTGGATGTAGTTGTCAAGTCTCTGGGGTACTCAGGATCCAAGATCCAGAAGACTTCTCCAGAAAAGAAGAGATGACCTCTCTTCCCCCGGTACTCCAGGCAGACATTGGGTTGGGTTGGACCCCATCCACTCTTCTCTATACATGTCCCCTGCGCTCACTCACAGGGGTTGTTTTATCTGAAGCCAGCTACTCCAGACAAGAACACAAGCCCCAGGGATTTGTATGGCCTAGAAGAAAGACGTTCCATCAGCAAGCCACACTCCTTAAGTCCCAGCTAGCCAGATGAAGACTCACAAGAGATTCATTCATTTAGGAACCTATTCAGAAGGACTGTACATATTACCCAGGCCAGGTGTACTAACTGCAGACAGACACCAGGCGCATGCAAACCTATGAAGCCTCCTAAACACTAGGTTTGAATGCTTTGCACATAATTCTGACAGCTCAGGTTTAACACTGCCTTTCACTTGAAGCCTACAGAATGGCTGGTAACAGAGTCACCCTCAGACATATGGCAAACTGGTAATGGTCCAGGCACAACTTGCTTGAGCCAGTATTTAGAGAACAGTAAATCTTGGTAGCCTCCCACTATTAAGTTCTAAAACCATTTTATATCTGCCTTTGGCAACTCCAAGGAAAACAATGGAGCATGCACCTGCACTGCCATGTCTAGGAAGCTTCCAGAGAATGTCCCCATCCGAATGTGCATCTCTGCAGATCCCTAGAATCAGGAAATGAGTCCTACTCATCTCAGCTCTCACTGCTAATATTTGCTTGTTTGTTTTCCCTGGAGAGATGCATAATTAGAGCAAGCAGGACAAACAGCACAGAGACTGATTGCTCAGAGCCAGCTCTCCAGAGTGACAGCCAGCAGCGGCAGCTCTCCTCCCCTTCGCTCTGGGAATACTCACTTGGAAATCTGTGGCAAAGGTCACAAAATAAAGAGAGGACAGCAAAGCTGAACTTATTATTCTCACCCCAAGCCTCTCTCTGCCTTCCAATGCCTGCCTGTCTGCAAGGAAGGTCTCTACCTTCTCAGCTGCTCTGATGGAGCCTTTCCAGCCAATCGCTTGTCCATCTCTTCTTTCATCCCTGTGATAGCTATCAGCAAACACATTTTTGTTTTCAGGTTTTAATTTACAGGGTCTGGTGCATTCAACTCACTATGTTTCTAAGGATGACCTTGAGCTGCTAATTCTCTTGCCTCTACCTTCCAAGAGATGGGAGCACAGAGATGTGGGCGCATAACACTAAGCCCAGTTTTATGCAGTGTTGGAGAGTGAACCCAGGACTTCATAGATACAGGAGAATTCCATGCCAGCCCTGGAATTATTGGATAGCTAACTTCTGCTCCTGATCTTCATCCCTTAATGTCACATTCAGAGACCCATGCCAGATCCCCACAACACTCACTTACTTGATCTCACTGTTTCCAGCTCACTGACCTCCAGGACAGTGCACTGGAGGCTTCCACCTACAATCCAGATCCAATGTCACTCCCTTAGTGAAGACCTCACAAAAGTCCCAACCCTCTAAATGAGATCTCAAGCTCACCGTGCTTAAAGTTAGTTCTCTCTACTCCCTAACAGGTGACCACAGTAAGGTATATTCTTTATAGCCTCTAGCACAGCTTTTATGGACTCTTTAGAAACTGATGATTATGATAATCTGCCTATTTTACATCCTTTGCAGAAACAAAGAGTCAGAAAATCTTTGTCACCTGGCTAAACTGGTCGAAGGTCTTTCATAGCATTAGCCAGAGAGTGTCTTTCTCTGAAACTGTTTTTGTTCTTACCTAATAATGTATCTGTTTAACTTTAGTCTGAGACCCCAACAAAGCACAAGGAACATCTCTCTAGGGGATCAATTGAGCTTGATGAAATGTGGGCTCCTCTTGGATGAAATCCATGCAATGAAGTCAGGCTTTCCAATAAGGGGAACAGTTACTAGACAGATAGGGGGACCACAATGGCAGCTTGGATCCCTCCTGTCTTCTCAGTTTGCCCCAGGATGATTGTTTGCTCAAGAATCTGTTACTATACTTCAGTTAAGTGAGGTAAGCTAATGTTTGTCTGTTCATCCATCCCTGAGACTCCGAATGCCGTTAAGCCAATTTCTGTTATACAACATATATCTGTACTTGTCAAATAATCCTC
The DNA here is from genome assembly GCA_004025045.1 of Sigmodon hispidus. NCBI lineage: Eukaryota > Metazoa > Chordata > Mammalia > Rodentia > Cricetidae > Sigmodon > Sigmodon hispidus. The sequence continues at coordinate 47,511 of PVIH01012078.1, forward strand.
AGACACCTTACACAGCTAATAATTGTTCAAATATTTATGAGCCTCACAGAAGAGATTTCTGTTAAGCTGCTTGACAAGAAAAGAGAGACTGCGCAGTGCCACAGAACATTCTGTTGAAACAAATATTGTCAAGACATCAATACGTTTATAGCATTTTTTTCATAATGGACTTTCACACCTGCTCATTTCCCTAATTATCCCTGCGACTGTTACTCTTTTAGAATGTTTTTGAAGGATCAGAAATTTGAAAAATTAGTTGCTATATAAAGAAAAATACATACTCGGGCACAGCCCATTTCTAAAAATACAGTCTGGAGATGGATGCTCAGGGAGAAAGATACTGAGTTGTTATGGCAACTATGATTATAATTACGAAGCTGGAGGGCTTTTCCTGTTCATTACTATGTTGAGATGTGGTGATTTAAATGCCATAGTCCTTTGTACTGTCTCAATCTCATTACTACATAATTATCCATTTCATATTTAATCTTCAGCATGCTTGTTCTTAGCCCCACACCCCATAGATTTGCCATCTTTTGCCATCGTATAGTCTTAGTTCATGGGTCCCCCTTGGAGCCCGGCTATCTCCCCACTCTGTGATTTCATTTTCATTTGACCTTTGAGGAAGCATGCTTGGGCATGAGCTAATCCATTTGTAAATAACAAGACACTGTCATGAATGCTGTTGAGAAAACACCTCAACAGACACCTGGAAAGATTCTGGACTCCTGGGCATCCTCTGAGATGTAGCATTTTTGATCATGTATTATGTTGTCTTTGTTACTTTTCTCATCATTGGGGCCAATTACCTGGCAGAGCAACTTATAAGAAAAAGGATTTGATTGGCTGATGGTTTGAGGGGGTACAGTTCATTATGGTGGGAAACACGTGGCAGAAGGTAGTAGCTGTGCTGGCTGGAACAGGTGCCAGCTGCTTGTTCAAATCTCAAAAGAAACAGAAGCAGGACTCAGATGGGAGATGCAGAGAGCTAGGAAACTTCAAGGTCCATCCCCGGTGACGACTTCCTCCTCAAACATCACTACTAGCTAGAAACCAGCTATTTAAACACATAATCCTATGGGAGATATTTTGTATTCAAGCCATAATTATCCCATATCAAATACTATATAAAAAGATCATTTTTTCTTATTCTGTAATTTTATGATTACTTCTAGGTCATAGAGCTTAACATAGTTAATCAAGAAAATGTCACAAAACATTTATAAAATGTCCTTTGCCAATGTCTGTGCATTACTGGTAGACAGACAGACAATAGGCAAGCAGATCAATACTCAAACTGCACTTACCTCAAATAATGACACCAAAAGGAGAGATACTGTAGTTTATTGCATCCAGTATTTCCCAACTGTGATAGTCAGTGTTAATTGCCAATTTGACAGAATCTATAATTACCTGGGAGACACACTTCTGTGCATACATAGTGGGATGGATCTTGATTATCTAACTGAGGTAGGAAAACCTCCCCCACAGTGTGAAGGTACCACTCCCTGGCTGGGTCATGGTCTGCATAAATGGGAAAGGGTGTTGGACAGCAACAGCATTGTCTCCCTCTGCTTCTTGATTGCAGATGTGATGTCATCAGCTGCTTCAAGCTCCTGCTGCCTTGACATCACCACCATGACAGGCTGTACCCTCTAAGGGTGTGGTTTCTCCTTTGAATTGCCTTTGTTATCACAAGAATTGTAAAAGAAGCTAAGACCTTCAGGAAACAGGATGCTTCAAAGTATTGGCATCATTCCTTCACCCATAACTTATCTTCAGATTGTAAACCATGTGCTGAGCCCCAGCAAGCTTCTTAGACTGGAGCTCCCTGAAGAAGGCTGGGGACTGATGTTTCATTCAACCTAAGCATATTTGCTTCTTCTTCCATATGCAAATAAAGGCAAGATGTCACATCAGGTGATAAACTGTCACTAAAAATCCATTTCTGTGTCTACAAAAGTTAAGTTCAAGCTTTGTACATACCATTTTTACCTTGTTATGATCAAATGCTCTAGCCTAACAAGAACAGCTTAAGAGAGAATGGGTTTATTTTGACTCAAGGGCTGAGGGTAAAGTTCATCAGTCATTGCAGAGAAGTTAATGAAGACCACGGTAAGAAAGGAGAGAACACAATGTGGTATGCAGCTCACTTCTTCCTGGGACTCCAGCCCCAAATCACATTTAGAGTGGGTCTGTCCACCTTAACTAGCCCAATCTAGAAACTTCTCACAGATGCACCTCACAGACAGAGGTATGTTTCCATGGTAGCACAAAATCTCATCAAATTAAAAGCCACTAGACATCACAAGGTCTAAGATCCAATGCTTTGGATATGCAACCAAAATTGGCACCATTACCACCACCTGGATATAATTCTCAACCTTTTCAAACTAAAGCTTCCAAACTGCAGTGAATCAAACAGAAAGACCTTTTCCTTCCTGTTTTCAGGGAGGTATTAAATGTGGAAGTACATAAATTTTTTACCTTAATAAATAAGCATCTTCCACATGGAGACATCCAATGTCCAGTGAGGGTAGTAAGTGACTAGATGAGGACCTGAACACCCAGGCAGGTGGGCCTGATGTTTTCTATCCTGAATCTACCACACTCACGGTGTAGCCTGGAGCAAGCAAGGCTGCAATTCCAGGCTGTTTACATATCTACAAAATGAGACAACCCTCTCTGAGTGGATAGGGAATTTGGGTGAGAATTTAGAGAAATAATACATAGAATACTTATATAGCTCTTGGCATATAGTACCCAAGTCTCAGTGTTTAGGTTTGTTGAACTCTACAGGTGATAGATAGACAGATAGATAGACAGACAGACAGATAGATAGATAGACTGATAGACAGACTATATACTGAAAGTGACAAGTTTACATCTCCTTGACCACTTCTCAAAGCATGCCTCATGAGGATCTGGAGGAAACCCCCTCTGCTGACCACTGCACACCCCCAGGTGTCTCTCCATGTTGGCCCAGTTTGCTCAGAAACAGGGAAAATGCCACCATTCTCATGACCTAAGCATAAGCCTTTCTTGTCCCATAATAATAGAGCCCAGAGTTAGGAATCTAAGGGCTCTGTCATACACTTGGTTTGGTTACTTGGCAGGTACAACTGGTCTCTTTCTCCAAGAAGTAAAAACTAGAGCCAGACCAGCCCACGTCTCAATCAGCCAAGAGAGTGAAACTGAGCTTTGTTACCAAGCTTGGATCTGGGATGACAGAAAGCAGAGCTCACTGGGAAACCATTATTAGCCTCTGACCAGGACTTGCATTCTTGCATATCTCCTGTTGGTTTTTACAATGTTCCAGGATGATGTGAGTGGGTCCTTAGACATAAATCTTAGTATCTCTCCTCTCTCTCTCTCTCTCTCTCTCTCTCTCTCTCTCTCTCTCTCTCTCTCTCTCTCCTCCACTGAGGAAGTTAGATGAAGACAACCTAGCAACAATTAAAATCACTATGAACTAGCTTTTTTTTTCCCCAGTGAAACCTCCCAGTTATTAGTTACATAAATAAAATTGCTTTTGTCTTTCAGGTCTCAACTTAAGTGTCATTTCCTCAGGGATCTTTTTTCGGAAAATTCTGTCTGGAGACATTCCTCATTTCTTAGCTCAGTATCTTGATTTTTTTCCCTTTGGGGGCCCTACACTGTCATTTTTCTCTGGTTCCTGTGACTGGAATAAGAGACAGGCTGGCAGAGAGTGAGCTCTGTGACTAGATATGGCTCAGACCCTCACCAGCTCTGCTCTAGCAAAGGTCAAGACACCTCTCTGCACACTGGAGCCTCATCTAAGAAAGAGAAAATAATAGTTGCCCTTTGGTTCACCCAGCTCCCAGCACCAACACACTTGGGCTGTTCTCAGCCTTGTACAGGAATGCTTCTGTTGACAGTCAATGCAGAGATGCTGTAGTCAAAGTACTGAGAATATGAGATTGCGCACTCAGCTTTAAATAGGACATCTACATTAGGCCCTATCACCAAGGCTTGGGAATATCATGGCAGAGGAAATAGAAAGAGGTTAAGAGCCAGAGGATGGGGAAGAGGGCTGTGAATCTCTGTCCTCTGGACCTGACACAGCTATTGTGCTCATGGGGTCACAGCAGCTGTGGTCACCTGTGTAGGACCAAACCAGGCAAAGCTCCAGAGCAGATGAGGTAGAAGATCCTGGGCCCTTCCTCTGTGGAGGAGCTCCTGGCAGTTGGTAGCTGCTGGGAGAGGGCATATACCATTCTTTTTTAAGGATGTGGTCACTGGTAGTTTCTTCATGATCCAGTGGATTCCTTCACACCCATGCATATAAGGCAACTCTTACTGGATTTAGTGGGCTATGGGGGCGGTGAGACATGAGATTGAAAGGCCAGTAGGTTGGAAGGAATGTGAGGGGTTGGAATGTGATGGGAGGTGGGGGCTATATGTGATGATATTTCATTGTATGCAAGTATAAAATTCCCCAAAATGAGGAACAACAAAGATAAAGTGATTCCATTTCCTCAGATGAAATGTGGAGATAAATAAATCAACGGGAACAAAGGCTTAGAACAGGGCCTTTCCTGACATCACAGGCACCCTAGACAGTCTCTTCCGACCTCTGACATCACACGTGCCCTAGGAGCTAAAGTGGGAAACATTCACCATAGTTCCTGGCATGGGGTGGGCACTCTGCAAGGCTGGCACGGGGCTTTCCCAAATCTGGCCTTAACGTTTTCTGAACTCACCTAAACATTTTTTTAAAAATCTCAAGAGCCCTCCTCTGGCCATGCTGAAAATGTCCCTCTCTGGCTTTGGTTCTTCTCCCCTCCCATCACAACTGTCCCTTTCCTGGTCCCTTTCCAATTCTTCTTAGGTGTATTCCCAGGATCTGTGGCTTACATGTGCCACCCACCCATCTGGAGGCCCAGAGCCCTGAGTCTCACCGTCACACAGTGAAGGACAAACCTTCTGTGCATTGTGAAGCTGCTGGACCTAAGAGTTTACTTGGAGGCAGGCATTGCGCCAGGCAAGTGGAAAATGGCAGGTATGTCAGGAAATTGGAGAGGGGGACACAAGGCAGAGCTTTGAGGATCCCTGATTGGGCATGTATGTGCTGGACAGAGACAATGCACCCTCACTGAGGCTATTTCTCATGTGGGTCATTTGAAAAGGGGATAGTGTTACTCTCAAAAGAAAACCGAACAGCTGCACAGCCTATGAGATGAACTGATTGTACCCAAGTGTTTCCCAAATCACAGACTCTTAGAGTTCTGTACTGGGATGGCTCTGTTCTATGAGAGCTATGTCCACAATGGCCAGCCCGTCGACGGAGCACATACCAGGAGCCACCACACTTCCAAAGAAGCTATTCTCCGTGTCTTTGGGAGCTCGCTTGTCTCATAACAAACAGGAAGATGGTCATGATCCTGGTTTTCTTTACCCTGCCTTAGCTATTCTCTATGAAGAATGACAGGACCCCAAAACTTCCGAGTCTAAATCAGAGGATCCTGGAGGCTAGGGCACAAACCGGCACAGCACACCACTAGACTCTCAGACTCATGCCCAACCTGCTCATGCCACCTGTGAGGGCCTTCTTCCCACCTAGCCAGCTCTGTTCCAAACTGTCTTCAGTGATCTGGAGGTCAAGCTAGTCTAACTTGCTCTCTAACACTAACCTTCCTGTCTGCAGTTTCTATTACCCTACTGTCCCCCTTCCTCCATCAGATGACACCCAGGATCCTTGCAAAGAAACAAGACCTGTATCACTCATGGGAAAGCTGAAACCCTCAGATTTTCTTACCAGTGTCCAAACCCCAGGCTCAGGCCCTGGGCTGCTACTGATGTGGTGGACCTCTTCCTAACAATGCCTACTCTTCCAGCCATGCCCTGGTGCAGAAGCAAGGTTGCAGCTTGTGATCATCTCATATTTTCTCTCGCACATTCTACTTTCTGGAGTTGCTAAACTCTAGGAAGTCCATCCTGCTGGCCTCTTTTCCTCCTCCCACTCTGGATTGCCACATCTGCAGTTCCATTTTGGATCCAGGGCTGGAAGAACATCATGGGAAGACAATGTGCTAACCCTGATATTTAACCTTAAAGAGCTTTAGTTTCCTGGACTATAAAATGAGGTCCTCCTGGCTATCCAGCATCGTGAATTGGAAATCTGACACAGATGTCAGGCAGATGCAGCCAACCTTGCTTGTTCCCCTGCCCATAGTCCTATCTCACTTCTGTCACTGGAGAACGTTTTGTCCTCCAGCTACAGGATCCTAACAGGTCTGTCAAGCCACTGTCCCAAACACTCCTGAGTCAGTGAGGCTCCTCAGCAGCTCCTGTGAGCCAGAGTAAAGCTGAGATTAAATCCCAAAACCACACCACCTCATAAAGATTAAATGGCAAATCCCTGGCTGTCAAACACCAAACCAACAAAGGGTCCAAAAATAACTACACCATTTTGTCTTGTGTACCCCTAAAATCCATTCCCAAAGATCTGGAAGCCTTCCAAAGATAAGAAATCTACGGAAGAAACATCTCAAGATTCCTCTGGATTGGAGTCATCCCTGTGAATTTTCACTCTGTGAATCAGAAGGTGGAAGGTGCCCACCCGGTGGTGTACAAAGAACCACAGGCAAGATAGTGTCTGTCTTTCTCTAGGTGACATTTCCAATAGCCCAATAGCTCCCTGGGTACCCAATGCCTATATTTAGCCCATCGCTCAGTCTTAGGAGTTTCTGTCCCACAACTCCAACATAATAAACTTCATATAACAGGCACTCAGAGGAAGCTCAGAGTGAGGTCTGTGAGTATGCTTTCTAGACAGTTGGGTGCTTTAGAGGGCTCTCTTGTGCAACAGTGTTCAGGTAGGATAGGGTACAGATGCCTGCTCTTGCTGCCAAAATGATTTGCTAACATAATTAATGTGCTGCTGAAAGGGGAGAAAATCATTAAGATCACAGTGACTATTTTTAAAGGCCCACTAATGGAGAACTCTTTGCCTTTCAACCACACAGCTTTCTGTAATTGGAAGCAAGACTATTATTTGAGGCATATTGTACTTTTTTTCTCAAATTTCTATGCTTTAATCTGATGCTATCACGAAAATGCATTTACTAGGGGCCCGACAGCACTCAGAGCAAGCAGCTCCCTGGAAGAAATAGGTTAGCGCTCAGTGTCCTACAGTGCCCTTACCCTTCCCATATACGAGGGGGATGATGTCACCTCCTTGACTCTTGCCCCCACACTAAGTCACATCCTGTTCTTGCTGGGGGTCTCCTAGGCAGGTGCCCCTCCCCAATGGAGCTTTCTCTTTGGAACTGACTTTGTATGTTGCCATCTGTGATGACTAATGTTGGCTGTCAACTTGGCAAGATCCAGAATCACAGACGGGCACCAGGATATCGGCATGTCTGTGAGGGATTTTCTAAACCGAGTTAATTGATGTAGGAAGACACCTGAATGTAGATGACACTGCCATGGGCTGAGGTCCAGGACTACATTAAAAAAGGGGGCGGGGAACCATTATCCATTTTCCTCTGCTTCCTGGCTGTGGGTACAATGTGACCATCCACCTCAAACCCCTGCCCCCATGTCTTCCCCAACCTGATGAACTCACAAACTGTGAGTCCAAATGAAGCTGTATCTATTGTGTCAATCATGGAATCAAAGATGCCTTCCCACAGGTCATTTCTGTTAGGCCAAGAGACGACAGGACTCTTGCAAACCACCAGTGGTGGTGGGAACCAGAATATGGTATCTGCCCTCACGGAGTTTACATGTGATCAGGAGCAGGAATCCTAAATAAATAAACTATGGCATTGATGACATGTAGTAAAGGGTAAAAAGTAGGGATGGCTATAATCAAACAAAAGACTTCCCTAATTATCATTATAGAACCTTCATCCAGCAATGATGGAAGTAGATGCAGAGATCCACAGCTATGCACTGGGTTGAGCTAGCAGTCCAGCTGAAGAGAGGGTGGAGGAATTATATGAGCAAAGGGGTCAAGATCATCATGAGGAAACCCACAGAGACAGCTGACTTGAGCTACTGGGAGCTCACTGACTCTGAAATGAGAGCTGGGGAACCTGCATGGTACAGAGCTAAGCCCTCTGAATGTGGATGACAGCTGAATGGCATGAGCAGTTTGTGGGGCCTCTGGCAGTGGGACCAGAATTTATTCCTAGTGCAAGAACTGGATTCTTGGAGTCCATTCCCTACAGAGGAACACCTTAGTCAGCCTTGATACTGGGGGAGGGGCTTGTTCCTACCTCAACTAGATATGCCAGACTGCATTGACTCACCCTGGGAGTCCTTACCCTCTCTGAGGAATGGATGAGGGGATGAGGGGGGAGGGCTGTGGAAGGACTGGGAGGCAGGGAGGGAGGGGGAATGGTGGTGGTTATGTTAAAAAATTTAAATTAAAAAAAAAGTGATGGATGAAGCTGAGGGGAGGAATAAGTAAAGGGAAGGAGAGAAGAAAAAAGGAGAAAAGGAGGGACTCAGTGATAGAAAAAAGGAAGCAGGAAGAGAAGGGGCATTAGATGAAGAGGAGCAGAACGTGGAATGGCTGCTCTGCTATCCAGGTAGGTAGTGGGTGTGGGGACCATGGAGAAGGAAAGAGGGAGCAGATTCAAGTCAACGGGACTGGGGAGGGGCAGGAGGACTTGCTGGTATCACTGGAAGTAGAGAAGGGACTGTGGAGCTGTGGATTTGCACTGGAGAAAGGGTAGGAAGCAAGGAAGAGAGACCAATGCCTGAGCAGTAACTACTGGCAAAAGCTTCTAGATCAAGTACAGAGACCATCTTCTTTGCAAAAGAGCCAGGTCACCCGCCAGTCTCTCCATTTATCCAACCAACAAACACTGGCCAGCTGTTGACAGACCTAGAGAACCCAGCAGCTGGAACTCCACCAACAGATTCACAGATGCGGCCACTTTATCAGGAAGTCAAGAGGATGCTTGGATCAAACGGTTTTGGGTGAGGAAAAGAGTCACCCACCTGGTCTTTCTTTTGGGATACCAGGAGCAGCTGCTTAAGGGCTAGGCAACAGAACAGAGTCTTGAAGAACCCAAGATTGGCAGCATCTGTCCATGTGCTCTGAACTAGTTGAGAGTTGAAGTGACTAATGGCAAAACAGACCTGGGAACTATCACGTAGAAAGACTCCACATTATAGTTTGGGTGTGAGATAATCCAATGAAACTCAACAGACTGTACCCTGAACCTTACTATATATTCAAAATAGGTACATTATATCCTAATTTTTAAAAGTTAAATTAGTAAATATAAAAAAGCCAAGAAGTTTATTATTAACATCCTACATTTAACTCAACATTTTCTTATAATTTTTTTTCTTCTAAAATAAGAGTTTAGTTCATGCTGGCTCCTACCTCATTATGTAGTCAAAGTGACTGACATTTCAGAGTCCCTCTGCCTGCACCTGCCCGGAGCTGGGATTACACGTGTATTACCACATCTGGTTTACATGGTGCTGGGGTTCAAACCCAGAGCTTTGTGCATGCTGGGCAAGCACTCTGAGCTACATTCCCTTGGCTTTATCTCTTAGGAGGCAGGATTGTTGTTGATTTGTTTTTTCCTTTAGAAACTGCTGAGTTCAAGTTTTTCTTGTTCAAGCTTGGGCCACTTTATGACATTAACTTCAAATCCTATGATCTCCACATAAAACAATATGAGAACAGGATTTGTAAGGGGTGTGTGATGTGTGTGTGTGTGTGTGAGAGAGAGAGAGAGAGAGAGACAGAGACAGAGACAGAGAGACAGAGAGACAGAGGCAGAAGCAGAGACAGAGAGCATGTGCAGGGCTGTCACCCCTTTTTTACCCAGCCCAGCCCAGGCCTCGGCATCCCTCTTCTAGGCCTGCTGGTAGGACTCACTCTTAGTCAGTCCCTCCACTTCCTGGATGCCTTGTTTCCAAACACTCACGTGGCAGACTGCCCTTGGTTTCATGAACAGCCATCGCCAAAGCACCAAGTTTATGCTGAATAAAGTAATTAGCTGGCAGCATGCCCAGGCATACCATGTCAGCTACACTCTGTCTGCTTATACCTGTGTCACCTCTTCTCTGTCCTTCATACGGTTCCGAAAGCCCGCCCCACTCAGGCTGACTCAGATCTCATGTTGCCTAAATTGCTGGACTATACAAAACCTCAATATTTCTTGTTATTGTTTAGTCTTTGTTAACAATTCCCCAAATGCAAGAGGTTGACAGCTAACTGTCAACATCTGAAGCATGACTCAGATGGAAAGCCAATAGAGGCTCCCCAAGGGACATCCTTTAACAAGGCACTCTAGTTTTATAAAATAAGCCAGAAAAGGTGAAACACAAGTGAAGAACTGTAAGCACGCTGCTCTCCCCACCATCCTGTTCTTTGAAAGCAGAGGCCATGCAGCTGATAGTCTGAATCTTCCCCAGCGTCTTCGAGAAGTATCCCCATGTGACCACCCATAGGATTACCTCTGAGGGATAGTTAGGGGCACCCTGAGGACAATATCATATACCAATACTTAGCTGCTTCATCTGCTCTCCTCTCAGAGTGCAATTTCCAACCCTCACCTCTCAGGCCATTAGGCCCCCAAAGCCGCTATCTCCACAGAGTCTAGGAAAAGATCCTTCTTGGTTTCTCTAGTTTCTGGTGGCCATGGGTGCTCTGGCTGTAGCCACTTGTCATCATTCAGTTTCTCCTCTGCATTGTCTCCATGTTTCCAAGTGGTATTATCCATCCAAGGCTGGACAGTATCCAGCCTCCCTTTTCTAATAAAGACATCTAAGAAGTCTAATGGCTTTATCCTTACTTGTAACATCACCAAAGACCCTGTTCCTGAGGATTATTACACACACAGGCACCAGGGCTTGGAATTTCAGCAGATTTTTTAGGACAGGACACAATTTAAGCCACAACAGACTGAAGCTTCTTTTGCTATGTCCAATGTGGTGACTTTCTTCCAAGCACTGTATTTAGTAAGCACATTTGGGGTAACTACTAAGTGTCCTGTGCACTGCATTCCAGTTCCCAAGGGAGCTGGTACAGCAGACAGGTGAGCAGACAATTGCGATGAAAAAATACCATGGGAATACCTTGAGGCCACCTTGTGGGCTCCTGTCATGACCTTGGACATCAGCAAAGTTCCCCAGGAAACAACAGTGGTACAGCTGAGTCCAAGTCCTGAGTATCAAGCAAAGAGGCCATGTGCCAGAAGAATCTTTCCAAGAATTCGGAGAGGAGAGTCTTCCATCTTCAACACTCCTCAGATGTTTCACCTGAGCAGACAGAGCGCAAGAAATAAGGCTGAAGAAACAATGAGGAGAAACCTCAGGTCATACAAGGTGATTGTTTAGGTGTCACCAGGAAGGCAAGACATTTGAACCCCAATCCCAGGTGCCATTCACTGAACACTATTCCCCACCACACCCAGTAACCTCTGAAGAAGAAATGCTTATGTATGTTGAATTTATAACTCTCTCCTCAAGTCCTGTGAGTGCAGAAGTGATGGTGCTCTGGGATCCTGCTCAAATGTCAAAGCCCCAGTCTACAGGGCCCTCATAAAACATTGCCTAAGAGGCAGAGGAGAAGCTGGGCAGGTGACCATGCTTCCCTGATGGGCCAGAGCATGTTTTCACACATGATACCCTCTCTGGTTTTATAATTGTTACCTTTGTATCACTGTATCAAAATGCCTGGCAAAAACAATTTAAAAGGGGAAAAGTTAATTTTGGCTCATAGATTTCAGAGGGTTCTGTTCCCAGTCACATGAACCCACATACTTGGGCAGACCATCATCACCTTACAGGAGCCTGAGACATAAGAGTTTCTTTGCCTCACAGCAGATAGGAAGCAGAGAAAGAGAGAGAAAGGACCCAACCCCAATGACCTACTTCCATGAGCTAGGCTCACCTCTTAAAGTTTCAGAACCTCCCACCAGCTGTGGGTTAAATTATCCAACACACAGGCCTAAGGGGACATTTTCCACAGAAACTCTAGCAGATTTTCACCGTAAGGTGAGGAAGATGTCCACCAACTGAGGAAGGCTCTTGAACAAGAGGCCAGACATGCCCATCAGCTCCCTTCCATGCAGTGAACATCCAGAAGGAAATTAGCTAGAGCCATTGTAAACCCTCATCCTCAGGACTCCCAGTGTCGAGCCATTTATTTCTAATCCGGGGAATTGTCTAAGGCTCATTTTGCCTCTCTGACATAATCCAAGAGCAGCCAGGTTCCTGATGGGTGTTGGGTTTTTGCTTTGATTTGATTCATGCATGACTGTGGAGTTTGGTAGAGACTTCCTGGAAGATTTGGGCTTGGTTACGTATACACATAAAATCAAAGAGGCAGTGAGTGTATTTTAAGTTGAGCATGACTGACAGACAGCTATGTTTATTAAGATAGGAGCAATTACGCCCTTGCTGTTTTAAGTTATACACAGATCTGTGATGCTTTGTCTAAATGTGGAGTTTCAGGACAGACAAGGAAAAAAAACAATCCTCACACTCCAAACAGCATTTGGTGAATGACAGGGTAAGACATAGTTTCCTCAATTTCTTATTCTTTTCCTGTTAATTGCTTGAGCAGCACTGAGTCAGTCAAAGAGCACAGGATCACTGCTTTATAAATGTGTTTATGTGTGTAGGTGGGTCTGTGGATGCAGCTAAATGAATATATGTATGTATTTGATCCCTTATTCCCACAAAGGGAATTAAAGGTGGCTAACAAAGCTACATAATACAATTTTCCTACATTTTTTTTTTCCTGGATGAAGAAAGAAATCAGGGCAAGTGAGATGGAAAATGAGAAATAAAAATAGAAGAAAAGAAGTCGGGGGAAGGGAACAAGGAGGTGGGAGACAGGAAAAAAGAGTGGGGGAGGAGGAGGAGGGCAGAGAAAAAGAGGAGAGGAAGTGGTGAACAAAGCTTCTGTTACCATGGTGACCAACAGCACCAGGTCCATGGAGACAAAGCCCTGGAAGATGCTGAAGACGAACTGTTAACCCAATACTGTGGGCGTCCTTCCAGGCATGGGTCCAGCTCAGGAGGCACCCCACCTCATGCTCTAGAAACTGCTTCTAGCCCAGACACTACATGACTCCATGACCATGAGCCACATCTGATTCACCAGGGTAGGCACGGGTCCATTAGGCCAAAAGCATCCCTTCCCTGAAGATCTGGAGTGCATCCTGAAGGGCATACACTTGGTATCTGGTGACTTGGCCTGTGGCATGGCACAGGCATGCCAGGAAGGGCTCTAGCTTGCTTTGTGGATGGAGGAGGAGAGAGAGTGAATGTTGTCAAACTGAAGGTCAAACTAGTGCTTGCCAAGGTCATCTGTGGACTCTATGAGGTTAAACCAGAGTGTCTAGTTTTTGTCCAATCTCTCAGGAGGACAATTGAGCACTGGCTTCTTTCTGAACACTATCCCATCCTATATTCCATGTGCCTGGGTTCTGTGACTGCTCCCTGGGCTTCAACAGAGACCTTGCACATCTGTGCTGCTTGCTTGTAACCCTTTTCTGGGTTCCTTGTTCTCATTCCACCCATGCCTGTGGTTTCAAATGATATTCATGTAGATGTTTGCTCATACAGCTGTCAAGCTCAGCTCCTCCTGGACTGTCAGTTCCTCTGCGCCACATTCCATATGTCCCTATAATCTCCCTATGGCAGACACTCAGTAAGTATTAATCACTTATTACTAATCACTTAAAATTAATTCTAAGAATACAATGGGGGTAGAAAGTATTCAATGGATATTTCAGTTCCTAGCTTGGGTTGTTTTGGAGACTAGCATGTACCCCTATCCCTGGGGTCTCACTGAACCCTCTTGGGATTTTCTAGATGAGTCCCCATTGGCCTTCATCAGTGTTCTGCCCTAGAAACTGGTACCTGGAAGCAGGATCCTGACCCTGGGCCTTTCCTGAGGCCTCTAGGCCACCATATCTGGAAGCTGGTAGATTCCAGAGCTTGTGGATTATGGCCTGCTCTGTTTGTAGACATGTTATATTTGGGCTTTTAGGAAAGAGAATTATCCATGCAAGGCTCAGTTGCTAGAGAAGGGAAGCATCAGGGTTACCCTTCCACCCTTAGCTGTACCACACTGGCCATTGCTGAACTTAGCTGTGTGCCAGGGAGCTAAGGATGAGATATCATTACTTGTGTGATCAGGTTCAGAATCGTAGAGTATGCCTAAGTGTTCTGGGCTAGAGGAGCCCCTCTATGGATGAGCTATATATTAGAAAAAGGCTCTAGATTGTTTGAGGGACTCTGTGTCCAGCCACTCCTGCATGATTGAGACAGCTAGGACTTCTAATAATTTCTACATTCCCTACAAGTACACAGTCCTCAGGCATTCCTGTCCATTGTCTTTTTTTTTTTTTTTTTTTTTTTTTTGATTGTGACACATGTGCTCCTCTGAAGGAAGCAGAGTTTTCTCTAGCAGTATGACTTCCCAGAGTGCCTCTGGTCCTTCTAACACATTGGTTCTCAAGGCCAATGGCTGTGACTCCTTCTCCCCAAACTCTGAGGGTGGGAAACAGAAGGCATCTTTCTAGTGCCCACTGCTTTATCTCACTCAGCTAGCTCAAGGATGTCTTCAGCTCCTGCTCTCGCACGCTCTGCCATTGCATTCCCTTCTTGATTCCAGTTGCTTGCTGGGTAGAGTTGGCAATGACAGAGCTTGACAGATGGAAATATGGGGGCAGGAAAGAGGAAAGGATGTGAATTGGATCTGGAGTCCTAGAGGCTGAGGCTGGGTGGACCTCATGGTCATTCAGAGAACACTCAAGTCAGAGAGGAAAGGAAGAGGTGGTGGAGATGGGTCTACACAGACACCAGATGCTTCACCACTCGGAACATTCTAGGATCTCTAGAACAGCCCTCAGGAGAGGCCCACAGCAAATACCTTGTTATTCCATTGCTAATTAAGGATCCGCTCTGATGGGTCAGGCTTAGGGAGGAAAGTTACAGTGACTAACATTTTAATGTCACTAAACATCACTAAACGCAGAATCACTTCTTAGGCCCAGCCTTCCTTTTCAAATGAAGCATTGCAAATCCATTAGGGGGTTGGCCAGAGTTTTGGAAAAAGCCTTAGATTTTAGTGGCACACTGTGCAGAGGTTGGCAAGGGTCCCACTGGACGTTGGAAGTTTTCCTGTTATAGTAGCAGGCACACTGTTCTCACTGTAATGGCACCATTGCTGCTACCAGCTAGTTCAGTCTTGCTAATGTGCTCTTTCAGGAGGTTGAGGAGAGGAAAAGATTCCTAGCCCCATTTTACAGAAGGAGCAAACTGAAGGTTGTACTTGAGTCCTAAGTACCTCTGATGGGTTTCATGGGTGCTAAGCCCCTCTATCACATACTTTTGCAGTCTGGGCAGTCACCATTTTAAACACCAAAGTATTACTGCTCAACAACGCCATCCTCAGCTTCACAGAAAGTCTAAAGCCAATCAGAACACATGAGACCCTATCGCTAAATAAATAAATAAATAAATATTTTAAAAAAAGAAACAAAGAGGAAAAGAGACAAATGAGCTGTGAAGACTTTAAACCAAGCTGACAGTGTGTGCAGCATGTGGCAGAAGTGGGGGGGGGGAGTCAGATGCTTTTGAAGGAGCTAAATGGCAGGAAAGTCCACTTGCAGGAAATTCCATTATTGAGTATTCCAAGCAGAAGAAAGCATAGAAATCAAAAAATGTCCATATTATTTGTTGCAATAATTTTACTCCCACATACTTCTTATAAGACAACAATTTTTTAAATCAGAAATCCCTTGCTTATTGATAATAGGGTAAACAAATGGAAATCTCTTGCAATCCAATAGGAGAAACTTTCAAGGAATGTGGCACATGTGCCTGCTGAAATAACAAGCAACCATGAAAAATAGTTGTTAGACCTTGATTTTGTCTGGGAGGTACATCCTACCAAGCCTTCTACAGAAGAAAACTGAAGTCCAAGCAAGCCTAGCAGAGTAGTCTGAAAAATAAACAATAACACCTGATGTGGGAGATGACATAAAAACTGGGAGAATACAAATACAGTAGTGGGTATCCTGAGTCCCTGCCCCTGGATTACCTAGGTAGACACTTGGACAACAACCTTAGAACTTTGTAGCAGGTGTTAACTGAACAAGTTCCAAGGGAAGTCTTCTCTGACCTACAGAGAGCCAGAAAGACAGCTCTTTTCTGCTGAACATTCAAATATGTTGTAGAAAAATGATATGATACACACAGAGGAATGATTATTTAAGTGAGTGTAAATTTCTTATCACTAACCATGGAGTCTAGAAGACAGTTACAAATTGTTTTTGAAGTTCTGAAAGACAAGAATGTTATGGCTAACAAGAATTTCCTCCAAGAATGAGAGTGAAATTAAGGCACACTCAGATCTTTTATCACCAGTCATACACAAATTTTAAAAGTTCTTATGTTATTTTTAACTGTGTGTCTATGTGTGAGAGAAATGTGCATGTGAGTGTAGGTCTATGTGGAGGCCAGAAGAGGGCACCAGACCCCTTGGAGCTTAAGTTATGGATGATTGTGAAGCACTCAGCATGGGTTCTGGGAACTGAATGCAGGTTCTCTATAAGAGTTATAAGCTCTCTTAAATGCTGACCCATCTCTCCAAACCCCATTCACACAATTCAAAATCAATTTTAAAATAAAACAATACAATTACTTTATAAAGTGTTTATGGTGTCTTTGAAAAATCTTTATGATCTAATGTTTAAAAGTTTGTGCATATGAATTTAGAATAAAAAACCAAGTATAATTGGAGTTGTATCCAAAAATACAGAGAGAAGAAGCTGAGTGGGAAGAAATCTCCACTTGTAATTTTTTTTTTTTACTTTCAGTAACAGACAGTAGTAATTTTCTTTATTTTAATTTCTACAATTTCTAACATTTTAATAGATAATAAGCCATCTTATAACAGTTAAAATTTATTTGTAAATGCACAGGTTAGTTGAGAAAAGGATAAGAAACAATATTTCTTAGTATAAGAAAAACAACATGGCTCTCTGCTCCTCCCTGTTCTAGAGACAGCCACATCTTTTCATGCAGTGCCAGCCTCATTCCCGAAACACAGTGGTGAACATCGGAGTGAACGGATTTGGCTATATTGGGCACCTGGTTACCAGGGCTGCCTTTCAAAATGACAAAGTGAACGTTGTTGCCATCAACGATCCCTTCATTGACCTCAACTATATGGTCTACATGTTCCAGTATGACTCCACCCATGGCAAGTTCAATGGCACAGTCAAGGCTGAGAATGGGAAACTCATCATCAATGGGAAGCCCTTCACCATCTTCCAGGAGCGAGATCCTGCCAACATCAAATGGGGTGATGCTGGTGCCCAGTACATTGTGGAGCCTACTGGTGTCTTCACCACCATGGAGAAGGCTGGCGCCCACTTGAAGGGTGGGGCCAAAAGAGTTATCATCTCTGCCCCTTCTGCTGATGCCTCCATGTTTGTGATGGGTGTGAACCATGAGAAGTATGACAATTCTCTCAAGATTGTCAGCAATGCTTCCTGCACCACCAACTGCCTAGCTCCCCTGGCCAAGGTCATCCACGACAACTTTGGCATTGTGGAAGGACTCATGACCACGGTCCATGCCGCCAGTGCCACCCAGAAGACTGTGGATGGCCCTTCTGGGAAGCAGTGACGTGATGGCCGGGGGGGCTGCCCAGAACATCATCCCAGCATCTACTGGTGCAGCCAAGGCTGTGGGCAAGGTCATCCCAGAGCTGAACGGGAAGCTCACAGGCATGGCCTTCCGTGTTCCTACCCCCAACGTGTCTGTTGTGGATTTGACTTGCCGCCTGGAGAAAGCTGCCAAGTATGATGACATCAAGAAGGTGGTGAAGCAGGCCTCTGAGGGCCCACTAAAGGGCATCCTGGGCTACACTGAGGACCAGGTTG
>PVIH01012079.1:0-65400 GCA_004025045.1 Sigmodon hispidus
AAAGGAATTTTTGGTGTTGCTTCCTTCTGTTTCCTCTTCATTGCTCAGTTCAGGTCTTGTATTTGTAAGATCGCCACTCTCTTCTGGAGTTACCATATTGCCCTTTGTATTATTATGTAATTTCTTGCACTGACGTTTGCCCATGGCTTCAGTGGTTCACGATTAGATGGGTCCTGGTCAGTTGTGGCTCTTTGGTTTGGACACACAAAATTCTAACAGGGAACTTCTACAGCTGATAAATACCTTCAGCAATGTAGCAGGATAAAAGATTAGCTCAAAGAAATTAGTAGACCTCATGTACACTAAAGATAAAAGGGCTAAAAAAGAAATAAGGAAAACATCACTCTTTATAATAGCTGCAAATAGCATTAAATACCTTGGAGTAACTATAACCAAGGAAGTAATAGATTTGATAAAAACTTTAAATCACTGAAGGAAGAAATTGAAGAGGATATCAGAAAATGGAAAGATCTCCCATGTTCCTGGATAGGTAGGATCAACACAGTAAAAATGACAATTCTACCAAAAGCAGTCTACAGATTCAGTGCACTTCCCATGAAAATCCCAACACAATTTTTTACAGACCTGGAAAGAACAATACTCAATTTCATTTGGAATAACAGGAAAGCCAGGATTATCAAAACAAGTTTGCTCAAAAAATGAACCTCAGGAGGCATCACTATTCCCAACTTCAAATTATACTATAGAGCTCCAGTAATAGAAACTGCCTGATACTGGCATAAAAACAGACTTGTGGATCAATGGAATCAAATTGAAGACCCTGACATTCACCCACACACCTAAGAACACCTAATTTTTGACAAAGAGGTCCAAAATATTTAATGGAAAAAGACAGTATCTTTAACAAATGATGCTGGCATAGCTGGATGTTAGTGTGTAGAAAAATGCAAATAGATCCAAGCCTATCACCCTGCACAAAACTCAAATCCAAGTGGATCAAAGACCTCAACATAAACTCAGCCACACTGAACTTGATAGAAAAGAAAGTGGGAAATATGCTCCAATACATTGGCATGAGTGACCATTTACTAAATATAACACCAGTAGTACAGACACTAAGAACAACAAGCAAAAAGTGGGACCTCCTGAAACTGAGAAGCTTTTGTAAAGCCAAAGACACAGTCAATAAGACAAAATGACAGCCTACAGAATGGGAAAAGATTTTCACCAAGCCTACAAGTGATAGAGGACTGATCTCTAGAATATATAGAGAACTCAAGAAACTACAGCCCAAAGTCCTATATAACCCAATTAAAAAATGAGGTTCAAAATTAAAAAGGAAATTCTCAGTAGAAGAATTACAAATGGCTGAAAGGCATTTGAAAAAGTGCTCAGCAACTTTAGCCATCAGAGAAATGCAAATCAAATCAACTTTGAGATACCACCTTACACCTGTCAGAATGGCTAAGATTAAAAATACAGATGACAGCCTATGCTGGAGAGGTTGGAGAGAAAGAGAACACTCCTCCATTGTTGGTGGGAGTGTAAGCTTGTTCAGCCACTCTGGAATGCAGTATGGCAGTTTCTCAGAAAACTGAGAATCAATCTCCCCAACGACCCAGCAATACCAGTATTGGGCATATACCCTAAAGAAGCACAGTCACACTCCAAAGGCATTAGCTCAACTATGTTCATAGCAGCATTATTCATAGTAGCAAGAACCTGGAAACAACCTAGATGCCCCTCAACTGAAGAATGAATTAACAAACTGTGGTACATCTACACAATGGAATACTACTCAGCAGTAAGAAAAACTGATATCCTAAAATTTGCAGGCAAATGGATGGATTTGGAGAATATCCTGAGCGAGATATCAGAAACCCAGAAAGATAAGCAGGGGATGTACTCACTCATTAGTGGACTCTAAACACACAAACAAACAAGAAAAAAGCAAAGCATGTCAAAGCTGCAAACCACAACCACTGAACAGCTTGGGATCTGAAACACCCTAGACTGACTCCTTGGATCCCACTCCTTCTAGAGGAACACCTGACCCAGTCTTGATGTTGGGGGGAGAAAACTGGATCTGCCAGGAGTGGATGCTGAACTTAGCCATATTGGGACCTTGGGACCTCCTGCCCTTGCTGGGGAGGAGATGGGAAGACATGGAGAAGAGACAGTGACTGGGAAGGGCTGGAGTCGAAAGGGAGTTTGAACAAGGGGATAAAAATGAGACTTTATTCATAAATAAATAAAAAATAAAAACTATTAGTTAGACAATAAACTTCCATAGTTTCTGTTTCTCCCTCCAGTTTAAATCCCCCATAAAAGGTATATAGTAATAAAAATATTCCATATTTACAAGAATAAACTGGGTCTTGTGGATCCAAACACTGACCAGAATAAATATGAAAGAGCTCAAGAATTATGTCCATAAGGAAACAAAGATGTTGCTACACAGGACAGAAGTGGAGAGATACTGGAAGTAGAAATATATATTAAAAATTCAAAGTCCCTATGCAAAATTGAAAACCATGTGTGAAGACATATGGCTGATGTAACCTAGTGGAAAGAGAAGTTATGAGGCAATCAGAAGGCCAAATAAAAAGTACTGTTTTTCAAAGAAAAGCAAAAGAAATATTTCACCCATCCTGAGTGAGAGACTGCAATGCAGCATGTGAATATGAGAAGGCCAGGAGTTTGATACATAATAGTTGTGGCCTTTTTGCTCAGGCGATTAATGATTTGGTGTGGGTGTGTTATTATTATTATTAAAAGTAGAAAAGAGCCAGGCTACTCAGTGATTTACTGCAATGTTCCTTTAGATATTGCACCATTCCCTCTGTACTATGTAAAAGACAATGAAGTTCTTGGAAAACTATGGGTATCTATGTTCCACTATGCAGGTCAGTCCACAGAATTGTGAAGAGGTAGTAGGGGTCTATGAGACAAAAGTGTTAAGATTATTGCTATTTCAGATACCTACCACATATAGCCACGATGGGCCTGGAGTAGATTTTATTCTTAGTTCTCATTCTGTGAAAAATCAATATAAGAAAAACACTTCCCTGGAAGAATTCCAAGATAGGATTTAAACTGCTCTTTCTAGTGAGTGAGTGTCTTCAGGATGAAGGGAAATCCTTGCCAACTCTCTCCTCCTTGAAGGTTTGTTATTAGTACCCACTAGAAGACTCCCTTAGCTTTAATTCATTGTCAGCTACTGACATTGTGCAGGGTGTAAAGGGCTTTCTGTGCCCTCTAAATGGGCTGGCTGACTCGACTGCTCTGGCATTGCTATGCTTTGAATATGACTTGTTTCATCCCAAACTTGCACTGATAATTGATTGTTATAGCAGTGTCTGGGCTGAGTCCTGGAAACAACTGCTTGGGTGATGAGGAAAGTTGTTTATGAACAGTTTAATAATTTTCTAGTGAGAATGGGTTAAATGTCATGCATGTTTGCTCTTCCATGCTAACAAATGAACAGGAACTCTTCAAACAGATGCCTCTGTGGTTGCCCTCTCTATTTTTGGTGAATAGATACTTCTTTTAATTTGGTGAATAGATACTCTGGGAAGACTTAATGGCAACAATAACAGTCATTAAAAACGCAAAAATAAGTAAATGCGAAATATACAACAAATGTTTTTTCCCAATGATTTTTTTATTTTTTAATGATTTATTTATTTTTGTTTCATGTGCATTGGTGGTTTGCTTGCATATATGTCTGTGTGAAGGTCTTTGATCCTCTAGAAGTGGATTGAGAGACAGTTGTGAGCAGCCATGTGGTTGCTGGGAATTGAACCCAGGTCCTCTGAAAGAGCAGTCAGTGCTTTTAACTTAACACTGAGCCCTCTCTCCAGTCTCCCCCAATGATATTTTAAAAACAACACTGGTTAATATTAATGCAGTTTCTCATTGAGGCTTTTACCCCAACATTGTAAGACAGGTACTGTGATTCTATTCTAAGTGAGAGAATAGGCTCGGGAAACTTTCTATGACTTCTTCAAAGGTTAGCAAGTAACTCTCACAGTTAGAATTTGAACCCACATCTGACTATATATTATGCTTCAGTGCAAATAAAAGTGTTTGCTGATATTTTCTGCTTAGTCTGTATGCTGTGTATTTGTAGTACCCAGATCATTATAGTGCCCTTGATCTCTTTGAGTTTCTCTTGCAGAATTTTCACATCCAATTATCTCTGAGGTGTCATATCAACCTCCATAGGAAGTGCCCTTAACCTATTTGGTTTAATTGGTGGAGTAGAGCTATAAAATCTCAGTTGAAAGCTGCCTATACCCATGTGTCAGCTCATATTGACTTCTGTCTAGCCTCCCTGTTCTGAAGTTAGGGACCTTTTCAAAAACATCTAAGTCGTACCTGATTTTATATCCATGGGGCACTTCATTTTGCACTGAGCTCTCTATATTATGGAGGAATTCTGCCTCGATAATAAAAAACTTGTTAAGACAAACCATTCCACTCTCTGCTGTCTCTTAATGAGGGCATCTTTATGGTGTGTAGAAGCCTGTTTATATTTTCTTTTCACTGGCTTAAGAAACAAGGTAGCCTGAGATACACCTATTTATGCAATCTTTTCATCTTGGTTTTTAAACAAGTCATTTACCTTTTCCCAACCTTCATTCTCTAGCCTCCAAATGGGAATACTATTATTTTCTTTGCAACACTTCTCCCCTTCCCCCACCGGGACAGAGTTTTTCTGTATAGTTCTGTAGACCAGGCTGGCCTCAAACTCCAGAGATCCACCTACCTCTGCCTCCCAAGTGCTGGGATTAAAGGCATGCCCCACCATGCCAGGCTAAGATATTTTTTTAAACAACAGATAGACCTAACACATTTTGCGTGGTCAATGTGTGGTAACTCTAGATTTAACATCATTGTGAGCTCTAACATTAGATTAGTGGGTAACAATGAAAATCTAGTTCCTGATGTGTTTCATACCTCACTTGAAGTGTCTTAAAATTTCAACCTTCTTGTTATTTTCCGTGCTAAAAAAGACTTGAAAGTATTGTTCCACTTACCATTTCACCCTTAAAGGATTGCAAATGACCTCATAATTTAACCTGAAAAATAATTCTCAGTAGAACACATAGTACTTTACTGAAGGGTTGCTTAGTGTTTTCATTTCCTGTAATATTTTCTCATGTCTAATTTCATTTGAAGGTCACAGTAACTTTATGCATGTGGCAGAGCTGGCAACAGTTCATTCATTCATTTATGTATTTAATGAATATTTGCTGAGCCCCGACTGTATGCTAGACCTTATAATTGAAGTTAAGAATACAGCACTGTAAAAGAGAAAAAAACAGACCTAGTTTCAACCCTCTAGGGCTCATATTCTAGTATGGTCACAGATGAAAATTGAATGGTTTGTAGGACTAGAACTAGGGTTTGCTGATGCTCACTGTGATGTATATTCCACACTCTCATTCTGGTCTTAGTTGCCCTGTATTCAATATCTTCCTTTCTTAAACTTTTCAGTTAGGTTTAAAGCTTTTTTGCCTGAGAGACAAAAATGAAAAGAAAAGAAAGAAACAGGAACAGAAACAAATGGTAAACAATCTTGAATTTGCTTTTGGACTATACTGCTAGAACCTCATTTTTAGTTTCCAGTTCAAGTTTTATCATACATAATATTTGTTAGACTGGTGATGCATCAAGTCACTCCCGTGTCCCTGAGCTATTATCTGAGCCACACTCCTTAGCTGTGCAACCTGAAGCAGGAACACTAGAAACCTGCATTGCTTTTTCCTTGAGGCCTCACCCTGCTCTTGAATTGGTATCCTTTTACCCTTCATATATCTCTACCCTCTTTATATCTACTCCATGTTCCTCTCCTGTCCTGTGGCTGACTCACATACCTTGTTAAACCTCTAGCCTTCACCCCACAAATGGAGAAGTTCTCCTTTGTATCCCCATCTTAAAAATGACTCCTATGCAGCCAAAGTCCTATTTCCTTTAGGGAACTTTTTTTTTTAATGACTCCAGCTTTCAAGGATCACACCAATATCTGGATAGTCCTGCATTTGTATTATAAACTTTAATTGCCTAGGGCCATAATGAAAAGGACCTCATTTCACAGCCTTTCATTTGAAAGAGGCCTGGGGATTTTAATTGGCCTTATGCTCAATATGAATCAATAGTGGTAATGCAGTTGCAAACATAAATAAATGGATAGCTGAGAGGATGTCATCCCACACTGGACAAAATAAAGTATGTACTTAGACTGAGAGAAATGCTATTAAAACCTTTGATTTACATTTTAAAGACATTAATTACATTGATGTTTATATCCTTTGTTCCAGAGATTCATTTTAGATTATCAGTCCTACAGAAATACTTTGCATCATTGTTCATCTCTATCAGGCTTCAGTGTTATTCCTTTCCTCTGCAGTTACACATGATGTATGCCCATGGTATTGATTGTCTTCATTTATTCTAATTAAGACCTAATGCATACTCTTACCCATTCTGGAAAACTGCTAGCCATTTCACTGGGAACATTACCTCTTCCTATTTTATCCTTTAGATTTCATGGAGTTTATGTGTGTGGTCCATGTTCTCATTAACATTTAGTGTTTAACAGTGCTATACTATGTTCTATGATCATCTCTGCTCTATTTGAGATTTTACTCATTCTCTCTAATCTTGGGTCAAATCTGTAGTCTAACCAGAGACTACAATTTAAAATTTAAAAACATTTCAATTGCACCAGTGCTAAGGTCTTTCTGTGCTTCTCACATATTGCACATATTCCTCATTTCTAGAATATTTTTGTGGTAAACATTCACACAAACACATGAGTTCTGTTCTTGCTTTAGGTAAGGTACTGTGTTACAGTTTATGTCTTTAAAGATACAATATCTTAACATATTTTCCAATTGCTGTATCACTTGTAGTTCATTGGAACTAAATTCTTTCATTTGATATATGCAGCAACTACCTCTTACTCTGGTGTGTTTTCTCATAAGCTTTATCAGTTTTGCATATAATCTGTTTACCAAGACAGTTTTGACAGTGAGTTGGAGAAGGAGCTTTATGTGCAGCTTTATGTTTACTGTGCTGGAGTCCTGTGATATTCCCATTTTTGGCTTAGTTTTTATATTAAGCTCACAGTATATGACAAGGTTGAACCGTGTCCCCCAAAGATGCCAGGAATATTAGAATCCCCACTGCATTTACAATCATTCTTTGTCAGTGGAACAGATTTTTTACCCAACCCCGTTGTGTGATAAGCACTGAGCTGAAGATATAGAAGTGACAGTATTCCTGCCTTTCTAAAGCATAGTGGTAAAGATAGACAATAAAAAGATAAGTAAAATTTAATATATCTGATAAAAACTGCCTCAGAAAAACTAAAAATGATTAATTTGTAGGGAATATGTAGAGGATAGTGAGTTTATAATTCAGTAGTCAAGGAGATCTCACTGATAAGGTATCATTTGCACAGAGAGCTACAGAGTATTCAGTAAGCCTATGGATCTATGGTGCAACAACAATCCAGATATAGGGAATAATGAAGGCCCTTTCAGAATTTGTGTGTGTGTGTGTGTGTGTGTGTGTGTGAGAGAGAGAGAGAGAGAGAGAGAGAGAGACAGAGACAGAGACAGAGACAGAGACAGAGAGAAACAGAGACAGAGACAGAGACAGAGACCCAGAGACAGAGATAGGGGGACAGAGAGAGAGAGAGGTACCAAATAGGTTACAGTAATCAAGAGGGAAAGTAGTAGGCAATAATATCAGGGAGACAACTGGAAAAGAAGGCACTTCATGTACCATCTGCTAATCATTCTAGGGACTTTGACATTTACTGTAGATGAACAAAAAGCCATGGAGAGGCATGAACAGAAGCAAAATATGACCTGATACATAGTCAGTAGATGTCTGGTGACCCAAGTAAGAAGTGATACTGGCTTGCACTAAGATGACAAATGTGAATGGGCTAAAAAACTGTCAAAATCTAAATATTATTTTTCAAATGCAGCACAAACTAAGTGTTGATAAATAGAGAAAATGAATAATTCAAGGATTTGGCCTGAACAACTAGAATAAATAAAAATGACTTGATAATGCAGATAGATATAAAGGAGAAAACTTTTTTCTTGCCTTGGAGAAGACGTTCTTTAAGAGTTTTTAAATTGTGTTGGACAGTGGTGCCACATACCCTCAATCCCAGGACTCCAGAGACAGAGGTGGGCAGATCTCTGAGTTCGAGGCCAGCCTGGTCTGCTAAATGAGTTCTAGAACAGTCAAGGCTACACAGTGAGACTCTGTCTCAAAACAAGCAAGCAAAAAAAAAAAACAAACAAGATTTTAAATTGAGTTTTAAAAACTATACTTTTGAGGATTCATTCATGTATATAAAGAAATATGATCCTATCTACCCACCATTTCCTCCTTCAACTCCTCCCATATCTTCTCCAACATGCCTTCAAACAACATGCGTTGTATGCTGTTTGAATCAAGTAAAGCAGATCTGTCTTCTTGGACATTTGTTGCTTATTAGCCTGTACAGTATACTCAATCAGACTAGTTACTGAGGGGGAGAGAAGAGTCTAAAAGGTATGGTGTTCCACAAGTCAAGTAAAGAGAGCAAAATCAGTGTTTCAAGGAAGAAGTAAACAATGGTTTTAAGTGCTACAGCTGGATCAAATAAAAGTAGTAAAATGACCACTGGATTTAACACTAAGGAGCTATTGTTAGCCTGGGTGTGAATCCTCAGTGCAAACTGATGATGACATATGTCTGATTGGCTAGGATTCAAAAAGAAGACAGAAGAGAACCTGGGACTAATGAGCTAAGAAAACTTCTTCCAGTATTTTTTTGCATTGAGAAGAGAAACAGGGCTTCTTTGAGAACAGTTTTTAAATCTTGTTTCTCGTCATCAATCAAGATGCTGTTTAAATAAAAGAAAATGTGTTGATCTCATTGATGGCAAAGAGATTATTAGACCAATGGCTTTGACTAGATTTTTAAAAAGGAGATTGGTGGGATGTAGTGTACAAGCAGAGGGATCAAGCACAGTGACAAAAAGAGACAGGGCTTGCAGTCCAGCTACTTGGCCAATGACAGATAAGGTAGTGATAATTCTTTTCTGACTGCTTCTGTTTTCCCAGTGAGATAGAAAGCAAGGTCGTTTTCATATGAAGGCACAGAGGCCAGAATGGTCTAAGGGTGTGTGTGTGCAAAAGCGACTATAGTAATGGACAAGGAATCTCAGCCGTGCAAGAAGAAAGTGGGGGCTTCTAGGACTCAGAAGAATAGAGCTCCAGAGTCCAGGAGGCAATTCATTCATTGTTAACTTTCATCATTTATGGCTGAAAAGCATCCACATTTCTTAGCAAGTAGGAGTCACTTTCTGCAGTTTTCTCATACCTGTGTTTCTCAAACTAGACCCTGACCACTATCCTTGGGACTGAAAGACAAAGCAAAACTTAAAAAAGCTTGTGTGTTCCAGCCATTTCCAGTAGGCTCACATTACCTGTTAACATAGTAAGGACTCCAAATATTCTGGCAGCTGGAAAAACATATTGACTCATGCAATGGTTGACAACATTGCTTGTTCACAAAGCTCTTCCCTGTGAAAACTATCAAGGTTCATTCCCAAAGACTATACTATTCCATGGAATGCACTTTGAAAAATGCTAATCCAGAAAGCAGATTGGGCATTAGAAAGAGTTTTAGGACAAGATATTTGCTTGGTCAGAATCACCACAGCTTTTTTCTAAAGCAAATGTGTGTCAGCAACTCATGCCTTTCCCAGACTAACTCAGTATTCTGTTGCTGAGCCAGAATACAGAGATTTGGGTCCTATCTTGTTTGCCTAAAGTCAGATAAACACAATATTGTCGATGCAGCTGATTCCCTAGTTCTCATTCAGAGGCAGCTCTCTAATTTTATATTTTCAATAATTCAAGAGATATCCTTGTAGCAGTGTAGCAAAAGCAACATGAACATTTATTAAGCATGTTCTTGTATTAGGCACACAATGTTTAGCGTATTGCATATATTGTCTCACTCTTCAAAGTACTGAAGAAAGAATATGTTATGAGAAAACATTCTCTTTTAAAGAAGCTCATCATTCAGATGGGAAAAACATATCTTCTGCAACAAGCAACCTGTTTGTTACAAGCATATTTGAAGCCCCAGGAACATCTATAGGATCAGAATGTT
This sequence comes from Sigmodon hispidus, assembly GCA_004025045.1. Classification (NCBI taxonomy): domain Eukaryota; kingdom Metazoa; phylum Chordata; class Mammalia; order Rodentia; family Cricetidae; genus Sigmodon; species Sigmodon hispidus. The sequence goes on from PVIH01012079.1 coordinate 10,156, forward strand.
GGAGTGGAAAGAGACCTTGGAGATTAATTCAAGATATTAGGGAGTGGTTATTGTAGTTTCCTCAAAAGTTATTACATACATTACTTTAAGAGAGTAAGGTTAAGAAATATTGCCACAACTGCTTTTAGTTTTATTGAAATAAAACCACATGAAATGATAAACATATAAAACTAAAGCCTACACTTAATGATGAAGTTGTATAATACTATCAATGGTTGTTGACTAAGATTGTAAATCAACATTTGGAGTTGGATCTGTATTTCAATTGTCATGAAAGCCTGATTTCACTAGAGTACAATGACTCTCACACTCAAATATATATCAGAATTACTTGAGGTGATTTCTCTAACGAGCAGATTCTTAGACCACATCTTTAGAAATAACTAATTTGATGAATCTGCCATTAAGATCAGAGAGCTAACATTTTTAATAAGTTCCCTGGATGGTACCCTGTGAAACCAATTACATTTGGAGAAGTACATCTCTAAGTATATTCTCTTCATAGTCAAGGTGTTGGGTAGGTAGTTTCAAATGGTCAGGGTGCAATTGCTCTGCACTTACACCAGCTCAAAGGCATAGGAAATTCTGTTTCTGTATTTTCATTATTTTCTAGAATATTTTTTATTTTAGGTGATAATTCATGCTTGGAGAAATCTAACTGGATGTAGCTATGTAGGTCTGGGAAGTACACAGCATGAGTGCTATGAGGAATCATTGTAGTATATAATACAGAACTGGCTATGAATGTCCTGTAAGCCTTGAACGTTTAGAAATGTCCTCAAGAATCTGTGATATCTCACCACTTCATATCCATTTATATACTAAAGGCATGGATGTGGCTGGGGGTCTTCAGGATGTCTATACACCAAAGGGATATTGGTTTTTATACAGGAACCTATCCACAATTTTGAAGGTTCCAAATTTAATTGAGTCAGTCTTAGCCAGGAAATTATTAGATTCTGAAAGACAAGCTGAATACAATATAAACACTTGCAGCAATATTTTAGAAGCTAAAATGTCAGCTTATTAATTCATCTTGATGATTAACTATAAAGCTCATTCATGTCAATCTTCACTGTAGGAAATCTACCAAGGAAACCAAGTAATTACAAAAGGCTGTTTGATAGAGGCAGCCTGCTCTCTGGGAGAGGCCAAAATCTTACAGACACATAAGTATTGACTAGAACCTTGTCTAGGTGACTTGTTCTGGGTTAAAGGGTGTTTCTCAAAAAGATAAGCCCAATTTTAGCTTCAGAATGTGGATGTGGTGATATTTGGAATAGCCATCTTTGTAGAGGCAGTTACTGTAAAAATCTGTATTAGTACTGTCATAATTAAATTAGAATAGGCCTTAAATCCAATGGGTATCCTCATGAGAGAGAGGACAGTGATACAGAGGTCTTGTGAAAATGGAGGCAGATATTTTACCAGTCAAGAAATATTGAGACTACCAATAATTAGGAAAAGGCAAGGAGCAACAGTGTCCTTGAGTCTTAAGACCAGTGGTTTTCACCCTTTCTAATGCTGTGGCCCTTTAATACAGCTCCTCATGTTGTGGTGACCCCCGACAAGAAAATTATTTCCATTGCTACTTCATAACTGTAATTTTGCTACTGTTATGACTTTGAATGTAAATATCTGACATGCAGAATACCTGATACTTGACCCCTGTGGACACTTTGTTTGTGACCCATGGGTTAAGAACTGCTGTTTTAGGGACTCCCTGCCACCACTAACACTTTGATCTTAGATTTCTAGCCTCCCAAACTAAGGAATAAGTTGCTATTGTTTTCAGTCATCAAGTTCAGAATGCTTAGTTATAGCAGTCACAGAAAACTCATATAACTCCCAAGTCATTTTAGTTGTTTGGGTGACTGACATAACTTCTCTGAGCCTCACTTCACTCATCAGAAAGTGGGACTCATAATACATGCCTATGAAATCAGAGACTGTGATGATGAAATAAGATAACTTATATAAATTGCTTGTCTTGGAGTGAGTTCCCATTAAATGGTGGTTGCTGTTACCGATCCCTGAGGAGATGGGATAGGGAATGAGATGATCTGAAGAGATGGTGTTATACAGTTTATGCAGTCTGACACAAGTATCCATTCCCCTATCAAAAAGGTGGTAAAAACATCAGCAAGTCAGGACACAGATGAAGAAAGACAACTTCTCCCTCTAATTATTTTTATCTTTGTCCATATAAAGGGCCAAGTAACTTGTTTGTGCATGTTCTCTCTTAGTTTCCTATGGGCTTTCCAGCCAGAGCCCCTTCCAAGGCTACAATGGTGTTTTCCACTGATTATGTTAAGCAAAGCTGTTTATTTTGACAAGTAGGGAGGTTCTTAATCAGTAAACATTTTTCTGTGGGCAGCTTATCCTATTTCTATGGGGAACGTTTTTTTATAATCATCTAAAGTCCTTCAGAGTTGCAAGCTCCTGCCTACTTGCTACCATTAAGTCTAAAATTAAGGGTCATTTTCTTTTCAGGTGCTAGTACAGAGTTGCCATTTCATTTTTTTCAGGACACCAAATTCATAGTGTTATACCCACTTTCTCACCAATTTGTTTGTAAATAGAAAATTCCTTAGTTGGCTGGCTGTGCAGGCTTAAACAAATTATTTCAGGTTTTGGCACCTCACAGTACTCATCAGTAAAATAATTGTAATAATAGGCCCTTTTATCCAGAAGCCTAATAGAAATTAAATGAAAACCCTCAGCAGACCATCACATACATGGTGAATGCTAGCAACATGTGAAAGGCCTATGATATAGTGAATGAGATGATGAGACTTTTCAATGGGAAGATATACATAGCCTCCAGAAACCTTTAGAGCTTATAGGAGAGCTAGGGAAAGATGAGAATGTCAACAGTAACCAATAAATACTTAATCTGACATATTCCTTCCCCTGTGCTCCCTACTATTGGGAGTACAGGAAAGCTAAAGTTTATCAGACCAAACCATTCACATCAAATGCATGGAAGGAAGAATAACACTTCATATCATAGTAGTAACAGTTGCTTAACTTCTGACTGTCCTTCAGAATGTGACAGTGTTAAAAAAAAAACTGTAGAGTTGTCAATAGGAGCTATGGCTAACACTTGCTTTAAATTAATTTTAAAAATTACTTCAGCATTTTGGTTTTAGTTCAGACTATTTGAGTTATTATTGTTATTAGAGAGTCTGAGTCTGAGCAGACAAATGACAACATTAAAGAAAGTCAAATGAAATTCACATACCGGGAGAGTTGCAGAGGCAATCAAAACAACTTTTATTTACTTCACAGAACATGCTTAAGTAGTAGGGTAGAGATGAGAAGGGGTTGGATGGAAGGAGAATTGATATGCTGGAAATCTTAGCAAAACCCATTCTTGTTCAAGATTCTGTGCTATCAATGGTGCTATTATAATTCTTTTGATTCTACAGGTCACTAATCTCCCATTAATTTGCAAATTTCAAAAATATATCAGGTGCATACTATGTGATGGCACTGTTCTCAACATTTAATGAAGATGTGGCAGTAAACAAAACTCTTTTTTCTTCCTGAAATTTATACTGTAGTAGCAGTCAATGCATTAGGTCTCAAAATTTGAATCTGCCCTGCTTCCTATTAAAGTAAGCACAGTTTTACTGAAACACAGACATGTCATTCTCACATACATTATTTACGAGGGTTTTGTGTATCAGTGACAAAGTTAAGTAGTTAAGTTAGAGACAAAGTTAAGTAGTTAAGTTAGAGACTAGATGATCACAAAGCTTGAAACATTTGTGATCTGTTCCTTTACAGAAACAAAACAGAACATTCGGTGGTCCTTCTTCCAGCAGAAGCTGAGTGAGGCCAATATAAAGAAATATATATAATATAAAGAAATAAAAGACAGAAAGGTGATTAGACAATGGGGTAGGAAGCCCTTGCCAATTAAAATATGATAGCCAGAGAGGTATATTTCATTTAGTTGCTAAAAGATGTAAGCAAATGAGTTATGTCATGATGCATGTTATATATATATAATACAATATATATAATGGGTCATTGCAAAGAGATGTGTTATCACTGTATATGCGATGAGTGGGAGCCATTGGAGTTTTGAGCAAGAAGAGTGACATGATCTGACTTTTATATAACAAAATCCATCTGGTTCCTAAAGCCAATAAAGAAATAATAGACATTGATGACAGTAGCAAAGACAGAAGGATGAAAAACACATGGTAGGTTAGTAAAATACACTCTAAGAGATAGATAATATGACACAGATCAGGATAGTAGCAATGGAAATTATGAAAATGATGACATTCTAGATGTAGTCTGAGACAAAACCAAGATTTGTCAATAGAATAAATGAAGAATGTGAATGAAAAAGAAAAATCAAGAACAACTTCTGGGTCTTCTGCCTGAATATCTGGAAGGATGAAGTCAGTATTCAATGAGAAGACTGAGAATGAGACTTGGCTAGTAGAGCCAGGAAAACCAAGCATTCGATTTTGGGCATGCGATGTTAAATCTTATCAGGCATCAAAGTTTCTATGAACATAAAAGGCAAGTAGTTGGACATGAAAGTGTGGCCTAAGTATAACCTTGAGATATAAATCTGGAATTAGTTATTAGCATACAAATAGTATTTTAAGTCAGGAGAATGGATGCTTCAAAGAACAGAAGACATCTATGCCTTCCAGACACTCTGTACCTTGCAACTCTTTAGTCATTCAAGACAAAATCTTGTCCAAGTCTTTTTTCATAATACATTTAAATCAGGCATTTCCTTTCATTCTCATAGTTATTATCCCAATTCAGGATCTCATTCATATGAATAAGAATGGCTTCTATAGGCATTGATCAGAATGCTTGGTGGCTAGGGAGTGGCACTACTTGAAAAGGATTAGAGGGTGGTGCTTTGTTGGAGAAACTCTGTCACTGGGGATGGGCTTTGAGTTCTCAGTTTCTCTTCCTGATGCCTGATGCTCCTTCTTCAGCACCATGTTTGCCTGAATGCTACCATGATTCCCACCATGATGATAATGGACTAAATCATTGAAACTGTAAACCAGCCCGGATTAAATGTTTTTGTTTATAAGAATTGTCATGGTCATGGTGTCTCTTCACAGTAATAGAAGACACATCCCAAGTTAAAATTGGAAAATTTATTTAAAAAGTAGTAGGGATGTGAAAAGATGGTGTTTGTCATAAGTAATGCCAAATGAGTAAGGATGAAATATTGGACAAAGGTGCACCAGAGCACTGAAGAAACCAAATGGGAAGTCATTAATTAAATAAAAGCTGAGGACTTTGGGGAGATTTTCTAGCACATGACACTTGCTAAGGAGTAGCTGAGAAGTAAAAGCACAAGAGAGGAAATTTAAGCTTCTATACTAAGAGGCAGTAAAACAGAGGTACTGTATCCTGATTGCCTAGATTCAAAGCCTCACTCTGGTGCTTACCAGATGTATAATCTCTGACATGTAAATTAACAGCTCTGAACTTTAGTTATATCATATGTATTATAAGGTTGGCAGTAGTACCAATTTATCATATGTATTATAAGGATAACAATAGTACCAATTTCCAGGGAGTTGTTACAAGATCAAAAGGTGTTAATCTTTCCACCACCTTGACTGGCACTTCCTCCTTGAGCTACATAAACTCTGAGTTGCTCCCCAGTAGTGACAACTTTCCAAGTTCCAGAGAAATTTTCTTAGCCTAGCCTATATATTTCAAAGGACATTGGGCTTCCAGCCTACAAAATGTCTTCCCCATCCTTTAGCATTTTTGAGAGCAAGGACAGGCAGCTATAAATTCCAAAATCTCTGAAATCAAATACAAGCAGCATAGAATTAAATTTAAGAGAAATGTTGCTACAGTCAAGTGAAAGGGAGTTTGAAAGTCAAAGAAGAACTGGTGAGACCAGACAGTCCCTCCTCTGGTCTTTAAAATGAGACCACACAGGTAGTTGTTAGGCAAGATCAAAGGAAGAAATGGATGGAAGGCATTTTCTTTATGACCTTGCACATGGTAAACACTTTACAAAATGTTAGCACTTATCATTAATGACTGCTATGATTATGGGGCTTGATTTTACCAACTGCAGTGCCCAGCCTCTGTTTTCTGTTTGCCCTTTCCAACCTTAAGAGGTGTAAAAATATTCCTGGGGCCAGAAAATTGAGAACACTCCACATTTTACACTCTGTTTGATGTTTATACCTATGCTTAAAAAATATTTAAAAAAAAGATCAGCAGCTCCTGGTACACCACAGATTTGAGTATATCTGCTAATGCCTTCAAGACAGTGGGGTGCACCAAGACTAGGGTAAACATCAAATTATGTGTTTGTCATTAAATAGAATTCTGTTTTTGCACATTTCTACACACTTAGTAATTTCCATTGCCTTTCATTCTTATGCCTTTCATTTTTCATTAGTTCTCATCATGTAAATTTGAATTTAACAAAAATGTTAAAATAAATGGCTTTTCAACACATAAAAATACATTTTCCCTAAATTTGTCTTCCAATTGAAATGAATTTCCAATGTAGACACAGAAGGCTAGGCCACTATGTTTTCTATAGTTTATCAAAGTGAGCCTGGAAAGCATTATGGTAGCATTAGAGGAACTGGAAAGTGAGCTTGAAGGATGAGGTTGAGGCCTTGCTTTAAGAAGAATCCAAGAAGCAGAAAGCAGATGTGTGAACACACCTAAGCTCACCAGATGAGAACATAGTGTTTCTCCTTCACATGTCAGTCACAGAAGACTTCTCTCCTATGGTTAAATAGACACAACAATTGGAGTATTGTTCTCAGTAAGAATAAAAATGTTTCCATTCTTTGAAAAATCCAACTATATTTAATGGCTGGATCAATTACTATTTGAGTCTGAAGCAAGAAAGAATGGTTACCAAGTAATTTAATTATTTTTGTTTTACCATGTTTGTTCTCAAAGCTAAATGTCTGCTGGCAAAAAAAAAAAAGAAAAAAGAAAAAGAAAAACTGGCCATGATTACTATCATTAATGAATGTTCTTCTATTTCACATCAAATAATCCATCTGTCAAATAGCCCAAATCAAATCAAATAAAAGCAAAGTAATTTGAAAAGAACATTGGAAAACAAAAGGAGAGTATAAAAACATAATTTATAAAGCCACTATTTCCTCCAACATCTTAAACATGCCTACTTCGGTGGTCCATTAAAACCATAGGTTGTTTTTTCCTTTACTATATCAATTTTTTTGGGTAGATCTTACTGTGAACTTTGAATGCCCTGGAACTCAGTATGTAAACCAGGCTGGCCTCTAACTCACACAAATCCACCTGGCTCTGTCTCTTGAGAATGGTTCAGATTTTTAGGTAAATTTTTATTTTAATCTTTCAAAAGTAGACTTATTTCATACCAGTGTGACCTATGATAATAAGTATATACTAACAGATACATACCCAGATCTCATTTTTCTATCTTCAGAATTGTTCACATTAGTACAAACTTTTAATGTATAAATGAATGTGCAGACTCAAAATTCAAGTATGTGGTGATATATTGTATATTTAATAAGAATAGTTTGGAATATCAGAATATCTCTTCCAGTATTGTTTGTTTGTTTGTTTTGTTTTTGAGACAGAATTTTCTGTGCAACAGTCCTGGCTGTCCTGAAACTTGCTTTGTAGACCAGGCTAGTCTTGAACTTATGGAGAGCCTTCCTGCCTCTGCCTCCCAAGTGCTGGGACTAACAGTGTGCACTCCACTGCCTGGCTTTTAGGCATTGAACTCTGGATTTCTGTCTCCTGAGTGATGGGATTAAAGGCATGGGTCATTATTCCCTGACCTCGGTGGCATGGCTCTGTGGGTAGCTCTGTCCTCTGATATTTCAGACTAATTATATTAAATATATAATATATCACCACACAAGTAAAAATGATTTGAATTTTCTTTCTCTGTCTCCCACTGTCCCCATAAGACTTGGGAAATCTCTTTCTAGTCTGTGTTTTTATGAGATTGATTTTTTAGATCACACTTACAAGTGGAACCATGCAATATTTGTCTTTTTGTGTCTAACTTACTTCACACAGCATAATGTCCTCCAGTTCCACCCACATTGTCACAAATGACAGAATTTCACCATTCTTAAGGCTACAGCATAGTATCCCATTGTATATATTACCATGCTTTCTTTATCTCTTCATCTGTTGTAAACATTCAGGTTGCCCACAATTTTAGCAACAATGCTGAAATGAGCATGTGTGTACATATACCTCTTTGATATATTGATTTCAATTTCTTTGTTTTATGTATACAGATAAACACATGTGTATACACAGATATAGAAATATATGTATATATAATATGCTATATATAGCTATAATACACACAGAATGTGCAAATCATATGGCAGTTCCATTTTTTTTATTAAGAGTCTGTACTAGGGCTGGAGAGATGGCTCAGTGGTTAAGAGCACCGTCTGCTCTTCCAGAGGTCCTGAGTTCGATTCCCAGCACCCACATGGCAGCTAACAACTGTCTGTAGTTCCAGTTCCAGGCAAACACCAAGGCAAATAAATAAATAAAGTTAAAAAAAAAAGAGTCTGTACTATTTTCAGCAGTTTCCCACTGACAGTGTTTAGAGGTTTCCATTTCTGAATATTCTCAAAACTTGCTATCTTTAACAGTAGCCATTCTAATGGGTGTAGGTAGTATGTCATTGGAGGATTCATTTGCATTTCCATGATGATTGGTGGTGCTGGCATTTTAAATATTTCTTAAAAACTGTTTGTCTCATTTGTTCATTTTGTTGAGTTGTTTTCTTGTGATTGAATTGCTTAAAATTTTCATATACCTAATGTGCTAATTGGGAATATGTTTCCTGTCTCAGCTAGGGTTTCTATTGCTGTGAGGAGACACCATGACTATGGCAACTCTTATAAAGGAAAACAGTTAATGGAATGGCTTACAGTCTCAGAGGTTTAGTGCATTATCATCATGGTAGGCTGTGGCAGTGTGCAAGCAGACATGGTGCTATAGCTGAGAGTTCTTATCTTCCTAGGCAGGCAACAGGAAGTGAGCCGAGTGTCACACTGAGCTTGAGCACAAGAGACCTCAAAGCCCATTCCCACAGCAACATACTCCATCCACAAGTCCACATTTACCCCAACAAAGCCACACCTTCTAATAGTGTCACTTCCTATGTATTTATGGGGCCAACTACATTCAAACTACCACATTTCTCAAATACATTTGAAGACAGAAGCAGAGGGATCACCAATAGAAAGCCAGCCTACACTGTATGCTGAGACCCTATTCCTCCCACCCTCCCACACACCCCAGATCTCTGTCCTCTCAAAGAGGTAGATGGCCTTTCTTTTGACTGTAGTTACAATTTTCCGACTTTTTCTATTTATTCTGCTCTCACAGGCTGTCTCCTTTAAACAGGGAATAATCTTTCCACACCCTCTTCTACTGCTGGGGGAGGGGTCAATATAATCAAAATAAGAATGTTATTTAAAAAACCAATTAACATTATAGATGGAAAAATATATAGGCAATGTGACAGAGCAGGGAAGATGACAGTATGGTAGCCATGAAGCACACAAGAGTATGTCTACACTAGCATACTATTTTTTTCTCCCTTTGAGCAACCAGCCTTTGGGGTCATTCCACCCATATTCACAGTTGGATTTCCTCCCTTGGTTAACCATCTCTAGATTAACTCTCAGATACACCCAGAGGTACCCTTTACTAATCTCTTGATGCTTCTCAGTCCAATCAAGATGACACCATAATTAACCATCTCAACACAAGACAATCTCTGGTACCATAATAAATTGTATTTGGGTATGTACTACTAGGCTATGGTGTGATATTCAATAACAAAAACAGGATATAAAAGTCAGCCATATAAATCAGGTTGAAAATGCTATTTAGCTGGTGTAGACTTAGGATTTGTATCTTCGAAAAGTTCATACAGAGTTTGCAATTTCTAATATGGTCACAATCAAACACAGAGGTGAGCTTTTTAGAAGGTAACTGGATTTTAGAGCAATTGAACTTTTCATGAGAGGAAATAAGGAAAAAGGTTTCTATTAGAAACTAACCACATCGGTAATTTGACTTCAGTCTTAACCTTCCCAGCTTCTTGAACTGTGAGAAATAAATGTGGCTTTTATACAGCCCAGTCCACTGTAGTCTTTCTACAACATCCTGATCAGACTAACAGATCAACTGTATGATCTCCAAAAAATTAACCTCTTGGACCATTGACTTTTTCATTGTAAATATGAAACAGAATCTACTTTATAAGGTTATTAGAAGAAAACAATTAGATATTTTCTATGTAAAACCTGAATGAATGGCAAGTATTATTGATGTTGCTCATGCCAATATCTTATGAATTCTTGATCACTGAAATTCCCTGTTCTGGCCTTGAGGGTGTAATGCAAGAAATCCATGGATGTCTGGGAAGAAAACTTATTTATTAAGAAATAAAACAGGGATCACATATTTACAAATACAAAATAAAGCAACCATTACCTCTTTGTCTCCCAGGGAAGGATGAGAAAACTTCAGACATGGTCTCCAAACCATGTATCAAGAAGCTTTCCACATCCAAGAGAAAGTGTGACCCCCGCTCCCTCTTCCCCTTTAAGAGGTCATGTAGGCAGGCAAGAAGTACCACCTCTATCACCCAGATAGCCCAGGGTCATGGGCAGAACAAATACCCACTACAGGGGTGGACATGCAAGTGACAAATTTGGACTATAAGGAACTTCAGCTTTCAAAATTTGTTTTTATGATTATAAAATTAGTATCTACTTATAGAAAATTCAAGCTTTACAGAGCAGTATAGTGTAAGGCAAAACTTTTTCCCTACTCATTCCTGACCCTTTATCCCTTCTTTTGCCAAGGATAGCAGCCATAAAAGCAATCTTGTATTATATGCACTTAGACTTTTTTGCATATACATACATATGAATTTATACATAAAACACATGCACCTGTATTTTCATATATAAGTTATACCTTACCATATAATTTTCTGTGGCTTTGTAGTTCTAGCACAGTAGTGTATCTAACATCTTTGCATTTGAGTCTATAAAAATTGATCTTTTTCTCCTGAGCAACTATTCTGCAATCCATAAAATAGACATACCCATGGTTTGGTTTTCAAAAATCTGCAATTGCCATTCTCAGGATAGTAGCAGGAGTAGGATTCTAAGGTGCCAATTGTAGTGCACTTTACTTCCCAAGCTGATATTTAACAATATAGTCTATTGACATGCAATTTAAGATAGGCTCATAATTTGCATAGATGATGTATAGTTTATTGAAATCTGTGGTGTAGGGATACAAAAGAAAGCTAAACAAGTTACCTAAATTACTACTAGCATTTACATTTTTTCCTGGTAAGGCTTTCTATTTTGTAACTGAAATAAGGACTAGAGTGGAAATTAAAAGTTCAGGAAAGAGTTACTAAGTACAGAAGTAACTCAATTCAGGGACAAAACACTGTAAGTCACTATAGCAACTGATCTTTTGTATCAAGAAACTACTATAATAACTTTTTATGCTGCAGAATTATAATAAAAATCACTCTGTTGCATGAGAAATTGGCCCACATATATGAGAAATGCCAAAATATGATAACCATGCATTCAAAATGATTACATTTACATAAAGAAACCCACAGAGGACAATTTAAGGTTCATAATTCAAGAATAAGCAAAATAGATTGTGTTCTTTTTCAACAGGCCTAGACTATGAGTGTGCTATTGATAGGGGTGTCAGAATTTCAGGCGAGCATTCACAAAGTTCACGAGTATGAGAATGCTGAAGTAAAGTGACTATAAGAGAAGAAGATGAATGAATGGAATCATGTGTTTAGATGGAAATGTCACTCATTGTAGTTTCTAAGCAGGAGGTTGTAATCAAAGCAGTCAGCAATTAAAAATCACAGGGCCTCAACTCCCACAGAATTTTTGGTACAAGCAGCTCTGACAGAGGACAACTGTTGTCAGATACTTTGTGAGAAAGCTTTGTCAGTATTAATGCCTGCTTTAATGACATCTGGAAACAGCTGTCTTTCTCCAAAAGACAGTAATATGTCTAAGCCTGCCAAATACAGATAATAAGGTGCTTACCTATCATTAACAAAATTACACTTTCCTTATTGATGGAAAAGATCTGTTCACATTGTGAAGAGAATATATTACAGAACTAACAAAAAGCTATTGAGAAATATCATAGAGATGCTTCAAAGGAGGCATTTAAATTTGCCTCCCTTGGGAGTGGGTACAGCTATCCTAAGGAGCACCATGATCTTCCTGAACACTTCTCAAAACAAAATTAAATATGAGGTTCTTGAATGTTTAAGAAAATATGCCATACACAATTTTAAGGAAAAGAAGAAATGTCGTAAAAGCATGCTAATAATAGGATATAAACTTCTAGGAGACTGGAAACCAATAATAGTAAGATTGGTAGATTATATAGATTCAGTGGTAATTATTTTTATTGAATTTAGAACCCTGTATGAAGGGAGTCACCAAAATCAATTACTAGAATAAAACTGAAAACCTAGCAATAATGAATTGCATGAATTTTCTGTGCATTTCACAAAAATAGTAGTATGTGAATTCTGTTTTCAACTTTTGAATACATTTTATCATTAAGAATTTTTGGATGTTTCAAATGTATTTAAAAGGCTACAACAGGGGCTGGAGAGATGGCTCAGCAGTTAAGAGCACAGACTGTTCTTCTGGAGGACTTGAGTTTGATTCCCAGCATCCACATGGCAGCTAACAACTGTCTGTAATTCCAAGATCTGACACAGTTATACATGCAGGCAAAACATCAATTCACATAAAATAAAAATAAAAAATATTTTAAAAATGCCAAAACAAAAGTTTATTCATTGAATAAATATAAATTGCTAGCATACTATATGCTATGTATAAAAATATACATATCAACAATATATAAGAGTGGAGGTTTTCCTGGGCCTTTCTTTTTTAATTTTTTTAACCTTATTTTTTAAATATTTATTTGTTATGTATATAGTATACAGAAGAGGGCACCAGATCACTTTATAGATGGTTGTGAGCCATCACTTGGATCCTGGGAACCGAACTCAGGACCCCTGAAAGAACAATCAGTGCTCTTAACCTCTGAGCCATCTCTCCAGCCCCTTAAATTTATTTTTTTAAAGTTTTTTTTAAAGATTTATTTGTTTGTTATGTATACAATGTACAGAAGAGGGTACCAGATGTCATCATAGATGGTTGTGAGCCATCATGTGGTTGCTGGAAATTGAACTCAGGATCTCTGGAAGAACAGTCAGTGCTCTCAACCTCTGAGCCATCTCTCCAGCCCTATTTAAAAGTTTTTTTTTTAACATACTCATTACTGTTCCTTCTTCCTCCCCTCTTGTCAGTTCTCCCCCAGCTCCCCCCACCCCATCCCTCTATCCATTCCCTAAGGAGGAGAAGGAGTTCCAAGGTGAGTCAGTGTAGTCTGGCATATCCAGTTGAGGTAGGTTCGTGTCCCTCCTCCCATTATCAAGGCTGAGTTAGGTGTTCCTCTGCAGGGAATGGGCTCTGAGAAGCCAATTCATGCACTAGGAATAAATTCTGGTCCCACTGCCAGAGGCCCCATAAACTGCCCACGACATTCATCTGTCATCCATATTCAGAGGGCCTAGTTCAAACTGATACTGGTTTCCCAGCTGTCTGTCCAGATTCAGTGAGCACCCAATAGCTTGGGTCAGATGACTTTCCTCATCATGATCTTGACCCCTTTGATCCCATAATATCTCTTCCCTCTCTTCAACTGGTCTAGTAGCTCAACCCAGTGATTAGCTGTGAATCTCTGCATCTGCTTCCAACCATTGCTGGATGAAGGTTCTATAATGACAATTAGGGTGGCCCTCAGTTTGATTATAGGGGAAGGGCAGTTTAAGTACCTGCTCCAGTATTGCTTGGAGTCTTAACTGGAGTTATTTTTGTGGGTTCTTGGGTATTTCCCTAGCACCAGATTTCTCTCTAACACCACAATGGTGTTAGATATTTCTTTCATTGTTCTCCCTCTCTGTCCCTCCCCCAACCCAACCATCCCATTCTCTCATGTTCTCTTCCTACCTCCCCTTTCCACCTCCCCAATATGGTCCCAGTTTACTTAGGTGATAACCTAAGTAAAATGGATAATCATTTTCCCTTCCCCAGGGGATCCATGGATGTCTCTCTTAGGTTCTTCCTTATTACTTAGCTGCTCAGGGGTTGTGGATTGTAGTCTGGTTATCCTTTGCTTTATGTCTGAAATCCACTTATGAGTGAATACATATCATGTTTATCTTCCTGAGTCTGTGTTACCTCACTAAGGATGATATTTTCTAGTTCCATCCATTTGCCTGGAAATTTCAGGATGTCATTTCATTTGTTTATTTGTTTGTTTTACTGCTGAGTAGTACTCCGTTGTGTAAATGTACCACAGTTTTTAAAATTCATTCTTCAGTTGAGGGGAATCTAGGTTGTTTCCAGGTTCTGGCTATTACAAAATATGCTGCTATAAATATAGTTGAGCAAATGTCCTTGTGGTAAGAATATGCATCCTTTGGGTATATGCCCAAGAGTGGTATTGCTGGATCATTAGGTAGATTGATTCTTCCTGGGCCTTTATAACAGCATATTAAATGTACCTTTGGGAATCTCACATTGGTAAAAAAAATTGTTTCGTATTATACTTTATTATTTCTTGGAAGACTAGACTAATAAGACTGAATATTTTTTCATAGGTTCATCGACTATCTGATTATTTGTAATTCTAGTTAGAATAATCTGCATATATTCTTCATTTACTTTTCCTGATTATTCTAATCTGTAATGGTTTTTTATATAGTACTGTGTGATTTATGTATAATTGCTATATTTGAGTATAAGCTTCTAAAAATAGAAAATTTTGTTTCACAGTTGAGCGTGCTAATATAAAATATATCAGTTAATACAAAACATATCTAATAAGGTCTATGTGTATGTTAATCTTATTTTCATGCTGTTTATATGTCCTGTTTATATGATCTTGTTTTATGTGCACTAAACCAGGTTAGACTTCAGTCAAACAGATCCTGGGAGAATCTGAGTAGCAATATTGTTCAGTGATCAAGAGAATAAGTTGGGCTATAAATTTTGCCATAAAAGAAAATATACAAAAGCCCCTAGAAGATGTTTGCTGTTGTATCAAGCCTTCCAGTATTCTTTTCCATTATTCTTGGTATTAATAGTATTACCTTTCAACCATTTCAGGTCTTTTTCTTTTTTTAAAGATTTATTTATTTATTACATATACAGTATACAGAAGAGTGTACCAGATGTCATCATAGATGGTTATGAGCCACCATGTGGTTGCTGAGAATTGAACTCAGGACCTCTGAAAGAACAGTCAGTGCTCTCAACCTCTGAGCCATCTCTCCAGCCCCCAGATCTTTTTCTTAAGAAAGTTCTGTTTTGGCATCTAAGGCAAACTTTATCATTTGCTTTAAAAATATCCTTGCAGGCATACACAATTAAGTCCTGGAACCTTGTGGATATGACAGCAATATTGACCTTTTCACAAGAAATGGCAGAAGCTAATTTGAGGCAATACCAGGGCCACACAGCAACTTGGGCCCTCATTCTCAATGATAAAGTATTAACATCTCTGCAGAATTATTCTCTCCTTGTGATTCAAAGTCAACAAACATTCACTGAATACCTAATATATGCCAGATGCTTTAACAGGCAATCTTTCTCCCAATATTAACCACTGATCTATGACATAAGTATTCTCATTTCCATGAGGAAATTAAACTCAAAGAAGTTATGACTTCTTCATAGTGGCGCGCACACACAGACACCAGCAGTCATTACATAACAGAGAGAGACTGAAAGCCAGATTTTTCAACTCTAACAATCTACTGTCTATCTAAAATATAAACATTCATTCCTATTTCTCTCTCTCTCTCTCTCTCTCTCTCTCTCTCTCTCTCTCTCTCTCTCTCTCTCACACACACACACACACACACACACACACACACACACACACACACACAAACACACACACATACATAGCTTGGGGGCATGGTGTATGTGAAGCAAATATATGGAGAGCAGAGTAAAATTCTGTGGCGGACTTTCTCTCTTTCTACTTGTACATGGGTTCTAGGGATGGAACCTGGGTCTTCAAACATGTGCATCAAGCACCTTTGCCCACTGAGCCATCTTACTGGGCCAGTGATTCCTTTAATTGTATCACAGCTAGTTTCCTGGACCACACTATAAGAGGTATGTGAATTCCCTAAAGGGAAGTAGAACTATATTCCAGTGCCTCTTCCCTTAAAATATTTGCTCAAGTTTTGTTTAATGATAAATAGTAAATATATATATATGTATATATATATATATATAGAAAGAAAGAAAGAAAAAGAAATACTATGATTAATATCAGGGTTTCACTGGCCTTGTAACTTTTAAAGGCTTTGTTTACTTTTTAAGTTTTATGGAATTATATGATATGTGTTTGTCTTAGTTTTTTAAGTTATAGTAGAATTCTGTAAGAAAATATGTAAGTCCATATTTTTTGTGTTTGTTTCTGTTATTGCTTTTTTATTTTTAGTATGGATTTTTTATTAGCATTTCAAGCAGGTTACAAAGTATGCATTTGTTAAAATCATTCACTGAATTGAGGCTTAATTTTGCTATCTAAAAACTCACCAGTTTTTTCAGATCTTCAATTTATCAAAACAAATTTATAATGCATGTCCTTATGATTTTCTGGAATTTCATTCATATCTGTTATAATGTTTGAATTTCAATTTCTAGTTTTATTGAAATAGATCTTCTCTTTTGTTTAATTTGGTTAAGAATTTGCCAATTGTGTTTAATCCTTAAAATTAATTAATTAATTAAAAAAGAAAGTAGACAAAAACAGAGCTGCTAATCAAAATGTATACCCATGTATATTCAAACTAGATAATGCACCACCCACACTAATAAGAGTAACATTCAACATGTATTGATTTCCACATATACTAATTGCCTTACATATCCTGAGTCATTTGATTATTGGAGGTTCATTCTCCTCTTCCTTTTCCTCTTCTCCTTCACTCTCCATCCTTCTTTCCCCCTTCTAACATAGGAGGACATAAAGTTCAAGATGAGTCAGTCATTGTCACAAAACTAGTAAGCAGAAGAACTAAGATTTGAGCTTTTGGATGCTGACACCTGAGTCCAGAGGTATAAACACTATGTTTAGCTGCCTTCAAATACAAGAAAATCCTAAGCTGACATTTTGACTTACTGATTTCTTACTTCGTTTATTTTGTCACTTTAAATGTGATAGTACTAACAGGGATATAATTGTAAAATGAGTTAAGTTATGAGAACGTGGCTTATAAAACTACATTTAACCTTCTATTTTGTTTTGTTTGCTTGACAACAAGCCATTTTCCACTTCTTGGTAACTGGAATTTTGTCTTCAGTGTTATAAACCAGGCAACTCATAGGAAAATGTATTAGGAAATATAAGATGCAATAAAAATAGAACTTCAAATCCCTGATGCACAACACTGTGGTATGCAGTATTTTGTTTCCCAATCCCAACTGGCAATGAAGAGTTTCTTTCTTTAAGCAACTCCCATGGTTGACTTAAGGGGTTCGGATGCTTATCTTTTTCTTTTCTTTTCTTTCCTCCCTCCCTCTCTCCCTTTGAAGCTTCATGCTTTTTGTTTGAGTATTTTTTGAGACAGGGCCTCATGTAGCCTAGGATGACATTGAGCTCTTTCTGTAGCTGATGATGACCTTGATCTTTTGATCATCTTGCTACCATCTTTCAATTCCTGTCTGGAAATCAAATTTTTTTTAGTGAGACAAGTGATTAACTACTACTTCACTCATTATTTTGGGAAGTACTGGGGAAAACAAGATAGTTGACACCACCTTTAATGATTCATTTGTGGCTTAAACACCTATTTTATCTGTAATTACTCGATTTATTTTGAGACAAGGTCTCACTTGTATCTCAGGTAGTCCTTGAACTTTTGATCCTCCTGCCTCAGCCGCCTCAAACAATTTCCTTGCTGACCCCATTGTTCAAAGCTCTTAGCTAGCTCAGCTATGCTACAGAGCAGATGGGCCTAATAATTTTACAATAGTAGCCAGATTTCATGAGCTGATGAATAGCAAGAGTATAATTTGAATCTATACATATCTTAATAATTTTCTATACCTATTGGCTGACTCTAAGGGTCATATACACTGCTGAACAAAATTTACTCTGTAGTGTGTCTTCATGCTGCCATTTGTGAACAGGTGGAATTTAATTGTAATAAACGTGAAAGGGCAGCTATAGCATGTAGATTAAATACTGATGTTGACAACTATTCAATTACAATGCAATTTAATATAGGACATTTCATCTGTATATTTATAATGAGCTTTAGATGATTAAGAAAAATGTTTGTGAGCAATGGAAGGTCATATATAATCTGAAGTTCACCTATGTGTTAAATTGAACAAAACGTTATATTAAACTGAAAATGAACAGCAACATTCAGTGACAGGCTTCTCCCATGCAGGATTCTGAATCAGTTTGCTCAATGAACATTTACATACTTCTCAGGAAAGCTCAAAACTTTACTTCTTGAGTTCTTCTAGAATCAAGATCATAAGTCTTCTTTACCCCAATTTTCATAAGTACAATTCTCCACTAGACCGTCTTATCTTCATATGTATTGCACTGAAATATGCACAACATAAAATGTATCATCTTAACTGCTATTAAGTGTACAGTTCATGGATATTAATTATATGTACACTGATGTGCAGCTATTATACCACCCACCTCTAGGAATTTTCATGTTTAAGAATTGAAATAATAGGGCTGGAGAGATGGCTCAGAGGTTAGGAGCACTGACTGTTCTTCCGAAGGTCCTGAGTTCAATTCCCAGCAACCATATTGTGGCTCACAACCACCTATGATAATATCTGGTACCCTCTTCTGTATACTGTATACATAATAAATAAATCTTTTTTAAAAAACAATTGAAATAATAGGGGTTATTCAACAATAACCCCCATTGCTTTTGCAATCCCACCCCAAGTCCTTGGCAACTAAGACTCCAGTTAATAAATTTTCTGTCACTGTGAATCTGATCATTCTAAGTCCCCATAGAAACTGAATCATAAAGTATTTGGTTTTTTTCTTGAGGTGTTGGGTGTATATGTGCATGTATGTGTGTGGGTGTGTTTGCATATATGTGGAGTCCAGGGGTTAATGTGAGATGCCCTTCAATTGCTTCTCTGCTTTGTTTTGTAAGATAAAGTCTTTCACTGATTATCTAGACTGCTTAGACAATATACTCCAGAAATTCATTATCTGACTTGCCAGTCATGGGTTTAGAGGCGCCTGATACCACGTGTAGCTCTTCAAATGGATGCTGGGGATCTAAATTCAGTTTCTCGCATAAAGCACTTTACCAACTGAGCCCTAGTATATGGATCTTTTTGTGTGCTTGGCCAGCCTTTTCAGTACAATGTTCTCCAGGTTGATCCATGTTGTTGCATATTTAAATATTTTTTCTTTTTAAAGGTCAAATAATGCATTGTACATTAACATACCACATTTTCTTTCTTCATCTGTCAATGAAAACTCGAGTTTCTTTGACATTTTAGCTAGTGTGGATAATGCAGCAATGAGTATTCAAGTGCAGCTATTACTGCAAGATCTTCCCTTCAGTTCTTTGTGGTGCACATCCAGAAGTGGAATTGCTGGATCATATGGTAATTCTATTTTTAAATCTCCAAGGAACCACCATACTATGTTCCACTGCAGCTGTATCATTTTATATTCACACCAAGAATGCGAGTATTCCAATTTCTCCACACCCTTCCCAACAGTTGTTATTTTCCCTTTGTTGATAATAGCCATTGTATGCTTTGGGTCTTAATAAGAGATCTCTTACTTGTGGAGGGTTTGAAATCAAGTGCAGACAGCGGCAGTTTTACATCTTCTTACTTATTAAAAAAAAAAAAAGACACAAAGCTTCCTTCAAACTCTAAAGAAAAATGCAGTTATCACATTTTGGACTTGCACATGATAACAAATAGACTGAAATGAAAATGTAACAGAATATTTTAAAATTAGGACTGCCCCAGAAAACCTGGATAATTATAGCTATAATATATTTTGAGCTCTTACTATATAACAAGCACTGGGAGAAGTATTTCACATGTATATTATCTCACTTAATCTTTTGAACAACCCTAAGAGGATCCAGAATCTTCATGTCTATAGATAAGAAAGTTAGAGTGAACAGAGTTTAAAACCATTCCTCATGTCCACAGAGCAATTAAATGGTAGATCTTGGATTCAAATCCAATGTCTAATTAGCATCGAGAACCCATTATCACCAATAGGTCATATCAAAGTTTAAGATGTTTATTTGTAGGTGGCATATACAGATATCATGCATCTTAGAGGAATCAAATTGAAACTGACCTGGAAGCCTCCTCTATGAGAACTATTTTTCATAATATCTAAAAGTTTTATGCAAGCTGTCAAGGAAGAAAAGCAATCAATAATTCTATCAAGCTGTGAACTCTATGTACCACAACAATGATTAGCATGGCTAGATATCTCGAAGGATGCAATAGTGGTAAAAGCAACCAATAGCTGCCTAAATGGACTTAAAACTCACTCAATAGAAGGGAAGGCATGCCTGGTACTGCAAACATAACCAGCTACCTGTGACTGATGAGAGCATGGACCCTAGAGGAGAATCTACTATTTCCACTTTCCTAAACCAGCATAATTTATAACTACATTCTAAATACATATCTTTCTACTCACAGATAAGTGGGACTCGTGCCACTCATCAAAGAAGTTTCTTTTCAAAATAGAAGGGGACCATTACAGAAGTCAACAACTAGTCAAAATGCAGCTAGCAATTGACTCTAGGGTATCTATATCAACTGATAAATATACAGCTCAGTCCCTTGGAGAGCATCATGAAAGAGGAATAGAAAGACTGTAAGTGCCAGAGAATCACCATGTATGCTGCCAAGTAATGTCTTCTGTATTTGACAAGCTGCACCCACTAAATCTTTGTTTCTGTCTCTCTCTCCTTTCAAGACAGGGTTTTTCTGTGTAGTCCTGGCTGTCCTGGAACTCACTTTGTAGACCAGGTTGGCCTCAAACTCCTCTTTCTCCCAAGTGCTGTGATTAAAGGCATGCACCACCTCTGCCCAGCATACCCATGAAATCTTAACAGCATGATTTTCTAAACAAGAGCCACAGAATCACAACATCAGGTGATATGTCAACATGAGTGAGGGAATTCTCACAAATCCCTGCACTGATATAAAGAGCTACCGGCAATTAATGGCTGCTGAGAGGGGAGAGAATCAGTATTCTCCAGGGAGGAGCCCCCTGATATAACCTGGAATTGGTTAGCCAATTCCAAGAGATAAGTCTCAAACACATATACCCTTGAGCAACACTAACTGGAGTCAAAAGCTGTATTTATATGTACACATGTGTCTATATATGAAATGTGTGTGTGCCAATAATTATAGAAGAGGCCATGAATTTGGTAGGAATTAGGGAAGAGACATGAAAGAAGTTGGAAGTGGGCAGAAGGACTGAAAATAATATAGATACATACAGTACTCATGTATGAAGTTCTCAAAAATGTTTTAAATTTTTATAAAGAAAGAGTAAAGTGACATTTTGATATGTCCAAGGACAGTGTTAATCAGAGACATTATGTTTGGGCATTCTCTGTTGCATTCCCTGGGGGAACAGATGTACATTCTTTCATATCTAGAATCTAATCCTATCTAGCCAGGTTAGCTTCTGAAAAGTCAACTTCAATGCCTCATATTATTCTCATCTCAAGAAAAGACTCTCACAAAAATATACATTGCACATTAGATATAGTTGCTATTATTATTATTATTACTTTAGTTTTTGGAGACAAGGTCTCATTGTGTAGCTGAAACTGACCTGAAATTCCCTATATAGCCAGCTTCAAATTCCTGATCTTCATGCTTCCACATTGTGAGTACTGGAAATACAGGTGTGTACCATCATGCGCCACTGTGGATGTAGTTTTCAAAGCATTTTAAAAAAATTATTCATCTGTGAGCAATGAAAATCACCTCTTGTCCCCCTACAGTTGCCTGTATACTACATAAAACAAGTTCTGATCTGGGTGATCTGTCAGTGACTTTCTAACCTTGACATTCACTGAAAGAATCTGTAAAAAGAGTTTGACAGTAAACATTAAGACTGGTTTTAGCATGATGGCAATTTGCCAGTCCTTTTTCATTTTCCCCTCCTGCCATTTCTAGTGTCTGCCTAACTGTTCATTTTCTCAAAAAAAAAATCACAGTTTTAAAGAATAAATTGGCTACTTCCATACAGCAAGCTGTTTCTATTTCCACAATTACTGACTTTAAAACTTGGGCTCAGGTGTCAAATCCCTGGGGAAACTTTGTGTGGCCACCCAACCTAAAGAAACCTTCCCTACAATGTTAGCCTCTTTTGCTTTTCTATTAGCATTCACTTCTCACGAGTTGAAATCATATTGTTTATTTATTTGTATACTGCTAATCTTTTTGCTGGATGATGATGAGCCCAGCAAAATTCCTGGAATCTAGCATAGTGCCTAACATAGTTATTTAGTAGAGCATTTGTCAAATAAATATCCATGATGAAGTAGGAATTCTACAATCAAGGTGGAGATGTACAACTGATAAAACAGTGTCAACTCAAGGAAAACTGAATGTTGGATAGTGCAATGCATCCAAAGAAGGTAAAATGGGTACAAATTTGGAAAGATGTATAATTGGGGTATACATCTACTCTTTCTTTCTTGAGCAATTACTGTATTCAGGGAATTATGCAAAGCTGTTCATTTTTAAACTCCTTGTTATTGAGCTCTGGGGCCAATTCTATTGGTAATCTCCAGTTTCATTTGTTTTATTCAAGTTTATTGAGGGACTGAGGGCCAGTCATTGTTCTTTCCTGGAATATAGCAATAATCAAGACACCATTCTTGTCCTTCAATAAGAGTAATTAACTTTTCCCAATAACTTCATAGAGATACCATTATTTCCACATTTTCCAGAGAAAGAAACAAGAGCTCACTGGGATCAAGTGGATTGCCCAGGACTATGTATTTCATCCTTGGGGAAGAATAGGCAACGGTGCCTCTTATGCATTACATATGTTCTGCCTTTACTTAGGAAACAGCACTCTGCCAACACTGGCAGCTCAGACACTCAGGATATAGGTTTGTCAGAGGATCTGGCAATGAAGTAGGCAGAGGTGTTCCTGCATCATCGAGAGCACAATGATGCACCAGTAGACTAATGTTATGGAATGGTTATCTCAGTTACCATCATAAGTAAATTAAGAGCTATTCAAACACAAATGTGACATGGATATGATAACTAAGATAGCCAATAAATGACTAATGGGAAGGTAGTATCAACAGCATGAACATAGTGAACAAAAGGATGATTTATATTTCTAGAATGATCTTATAAGATTTCATTATGTTATTTAGAACATCCAGGAATTTAAAACTTCTTATTGATTATTTCTGAAATTTTCCATTTAATATTTTTAGATTATAGTTGACCTCAAAGAACTGAAATTATGAAAAGTAAAACCTCAGATAAAGATGTTCTGCTGTATTAAAAATATACTTTAAAAAGAAAACAGTATATATTTGTACTTTTTTCATCTGAAAATGATTAAACACAAAGTAATTAGAAGCTGAGGAAAACAGCTAGTGTGTTTGTATAGAAATATTAAAACCATATCTCAATACAGGCAACCCAAATTATGATAACAAATATATTGTGCTATTAGTTTTATCACAATATATCTTCTAGGTTCAATATAGAACTCAAAGCTATACCATGTTCTGTTCTCATTCTGAATTTTACTGAACCTATTTATTTATTGCTTCTTCAAAGCAATTTTTTTAACTTTTTCCATTTTTGTCTCATAAAAGCTTGAAGGTAGAAAAGGAAAAAGCATTATCTTTGTTTACAAAAGTAGAAATTTAAGCTAAAGTGGGCAAGTAATTTACCAAGAAATTACAATTTTGGCAATAAAAGTTGGTCTACGCCACCAGGGTCCAAAAGTGTCATATTTCTTTATATCATAGCAATAGATTCACTCTGAGTGAGCCCTTCACCATTCCAGCTGTCTCAAAATTTAGTCTCACTCATAGATACTACTTGTACTAGCAAAAAACAAAAACAAAAACAGGATCATAACTTTCAGGGTAAGTCTTCGGCCCTTTTCTCCTTGCTGATCTGCTTGTCAAGAAAATCACCTCTAAGGAAGGTAAACCAGGTGTTCCTGGGCTACTTACTTTACACCTTGGAGGCCAACTGCTCAATGAACTTTCTACTTTCCCCATCTTCTCTATGATCTAGAGAAGCCTCCACCTTAAGATCAGATAGCTTTGCTACTTTTCAAGCCCTTACCTATTAACCATGTGGAACCAGTCAGCATAATTTCCCAGCAAGCCTAGACTTTTGAAACCAAAAGCTTTGAGTTCAGGAGATCTAGAAACCTGATAACTTTTGTCTCATGTTTCAAATCCAAACATCCTTTCCCTGGGGCAAAAGGTTAAAGAAACACATGGCATATTAACATATGTAAGTATTCCTAGAACTTGGGGAAATTAAGGCAGTAGAATTATGAGTTCAAAGGTAGCCTGAGCTTCAGAAAATATTAACAGCCAGCTTTTACTATGAAGATCCCATGTCATCAAGGAAGGACCAAGGCAGAGTACAAGAGACTGCAGAATATCCAGTCCTGAAGCAACATCCCACCCTTTCAAGGCTTGGGGATCATTGAAATGGGTATAAATAATGTAAGAGCTAGAGGCAATGAATGATAACAAGGGAACATTGTCTTCTGGACACAGCAGGGAAGCTGCACTTATGAACTCACAGCACTTGTGACAGCATGTACAAGACCTGTGCAAGCCCATGTCGGAATAAATCCCACGATGGAAAGAGGAGTTGAGCATACTATTGTTAGATGCTGGGAGAGGGAGAGACAGTTTCCTCAAACAGTAAAACTGTCCAAATATTCTTGTAGCTTCGAGTGGCAGACCACACATCCCAAAAATATTAGAGCAGCACAATTTGGTCTTGAAAAAATTTTTTAAGAACATAAAATTGGGTGGGTAGGGAAGAGGAGTTTAATTGCAGAGGAGTGGGTGTTGAATATGAACAAAACACATTGTATGAAACTCTTAAAGAACTAAAAAAAAAAAGAAGGACAAGCAAAAGGGAAAGACGAAGAAGGAAAAAAAGAAAGGGAAGAGGAAAACTTATGGCAAGAAGAACAATTAATAAAATATGTATATTGCAATACATACTCCTGAAACAAACTTTGTTATAATACTATTGATACTTTTTATTTTAGAAGTTGTACTAATAAAAAAATAAATTGTACTGATAAGTCTGAAGACACCAAGGATCTACATTTTTTTGCAGTCAATTTTAATTCTATACATGGTTATTGAAAACCCATTTTCTTACTATTATCCTCTATGTTGTATGGCTTATATAAGAAGAGAATGTGGTTTTTATTTTTGAGGAACAAAACTTTGGAATAGGATGAAAGAGAGCTGAAGAGATTCCCAAATCAAAATCACTGATAAAAAACAAACAAACAAAAAAAGAATTTATAGCCGGGTGGTGGTGGTGCATGCCTTTACTCAGCACTCAGAGGCAGGCACAAGTTGGAGGTCAGCCTGGTCTACAGAAGGAGTGCAGAAAAGCCTGGAATACACAGAGGAACCCTGTCTTTAAAAATCAAACAATTGGATATGCCAGACAGAACTGACCCATCTTGGTATTCCTTTCCCTCCCTGGGGAATGGATGGGCGAAGGCTGAGGGAAGACAGGAGGGAGCGGGAGCAGAGGGGGGTATGAGAAAAAACTCTTTAAATAAAAGTCCAAACAAACAAAAGAATTTACACACTGATTCTTGAAACACTTTCTGGTAATTTTGTTTGTAAATATTTTCAATCTAGAGAGACTGAAATTCTTTTAGTCAACATGAATTTAATGAAAGGCCTTAGGCAGGACACTGGCAATTAAGATTTTGAATGATTTTTTTTTTCTGATAGATGGGCTAACGGTGGGTGAGAGGAGCATAATACTCATCACCGAAAGAGGAGACAGGTGACTGTTGGTACCTGTTAACCAAACTATGGAAAAATAAAAAGAGAGACATAGTTGTGTGTTTAAGGAAATTCTTTTTCAAATATGATAAATGTTAGGTGTCTTTGAGATACCATAAGGAAACTATCTATAATCTAATTGAATAAAAATCTACATGCAGATTAGCTAGGGAAGTCAAGACTGGAGTTAAGAGATTTAAAGGATATCACAAAATACAAAAGTTTAGTAAATTGATGTCAAGGCATGTAGAACATAAAGTAAAGGCTGAGAACGGAGGCCTTAAGGACAGGTAAGTGGGGTAATAGGAAACACTACAAGACACAGAGAAGCAGCATCAGATCAAAGCTAGAACAAAAATTCCGAAGTCCTAGGAGAGCAGGCTGATGATGAACAACAAATTCAAAGTCAAGATGGGGCACAACAAAGACTAAAGGGGCCAATGTGGCCTGGAACAACTGTCAATCATTAGTACCTTTTGTTGGAAATGTAGTGAAGATATAAGGCAGGTAACTTTAGTTTGGATGCTAAATTGAAAACAAGGAAACAGCACTGAGAATTGTTCTTTCAAAGTTAAAAAAAAAAAAAGAGAGATTGTTTAATCTGGGAGAATGTCTGTGCAAAGTAAGGCATACTGCATTCTTGGAACACCACTAACTGTTTTCCCCAATCCCACTCTGTGGCTGCAAAGTTGCAAAATTAAAATGATTGGTCCCCTAACAGGTTTATTATTTACAGTCTAAGCTGCTCCTTCTCTATGATGAGTTATTTTACAACTCTTTGATTTCCCTTACCTCTGCTCTACATCTCATTTCCGACAACAGTTGTTTTAGCCAGTAACTCCATGCCTCCCGTGCTCCTACCCAGTGCCTTCCTCTTTACTCAGTTCAGCAAATCAAGCTTCCTACTCCAAACAAACACTTTTAGAATCCCCTCTACTCTCTGTCATTCTAATCTAAAGTTCTTTTCCCCTTTCCCATCCTTCTTTGCTTGCCCCCTTTCTTTTTAAATTTTAAAAAGCTTTTTATTTATTATGTATACAGTGTACAAAAGAGGGTACCAGATGTCATCATAGATGATTGTGAGCCACCATGTGGTTGCTGGGAATTGAACTCAGGACCTCTGGAAGAGCAGTTAGACAGTCAGTGCTCTTTGTGGATATATGTTAGATATTTAATAAATGCTGGGATATCAGAGGCAGCACCCAGTCAAATCCTAGGCAGACAGCTCAGGAAAACCTTGATGCTGAATAAAAGGATAAACAATTGAGTTAATCACACACACCTTTAATCACAGCACAGGGAAATCCGGGAGTGGTAAACTACACCCTTAATCCCCTAACTCCAGAGACAGAACTTCTTCTATTTTTGTGAGTTCAAGGCTACACGCCTTTAGTCCTAACCTGGGTGGAATAGGGTATATAAGGGCTTGTAGAAACCCAGAGAGAACAGAATGACTGGGAGAAGCAACCAGGAGCAAGGCTGAGGAAGTTGTAAGACAGCTGGGTGAGAATTGATTGTGTTGCTTCCTCTCTCTGATATTTCAGCCTTCCCCTGATATTTGGCTCAGAGTCTCATTTATTACAACCCAAATTCATGTTACTACTGCTCTTAACCTCTGAGCCATCTCTCCAGCTCCTGCTTGTCCCCTTAAGAGTATTCTTTCTTCCTACTTTTCCAGGGTCCTCTGCTAAAGGGTCTAGGGTAGTGCTCCTCAGAGTGTAACATTGGATCCCTTTCCATACTCAACCTGTTTTATATAGATCCACAATATCTTAAACACTGATACTGAGAGCAAGAATTTAGAGACTTTTATAGTAATTTGATAACAACCAAGAATGCCAGATGAAGTGAAACAAGCATCTCCTTAAAGTTGTCCAAGAGGCGGAAAGATAGTAAATCTCTCTAAACCCAGACCTGGGGGGAAGGCAGAGACAGGGAAGTTACTTCCTAGAACATCCACTAATGCTAATTTCTAGCTTTAGGGAATGAGCTATAAGGGGCCTAGCTAAGATGAGGAGTTTATAAGATTCCTTCCCAGGCAAAACTAAAATGACAAAAATTGAAATGACAAGAATATTGATGATCTGGAAATAATGCTATACACATGGGGACTTGGAAGGAGAAAGTCGACTTATTATTAAGTGGAGGGAAGGAGTCATCTACTTCACAGAGTTTATATGATCTAATTTAATAAAGATGTATAACATACATTTATATTTCCTGGGTACCCTCAAGTTCCTCAATTCTTGAATGAAGGTAAAAAATAATCCCAGACTGTATTATCATCAGGCACCAGCCAGGATGGAAATATGGCTGGAACTTATTCTTACCCCAGAATTCTAAATATCCTCACAAATTAGTTCCCATCGAAATGAAATCTTACTTATTTAAAACTCACCAAGAATACGATTAAGGAAAAGATATCATAATTAAGACAAATAGTTTAAAATAAGATAAATTTGAATACAAATAAGTAATTATATTTAAATACAAGTAGACCAAATGTTTACATTGAAAGATAGTTATCTAAGCTCCTATGCTTATTGAAGTTCTAGTCACAATAGCCAAGAATTAGGAACAATTTAATGACTTTTATTAATTACTTTAGTTGATATTCTGGTGTGTTACTGCATGGGAGAATGATATAGATGTATATATGTATCTTATGTATGTATACTCACATGCATGTATATATGTGTGTATATATAACGATATATATATATACGTTATGCTAAAAAAGGATTTTGAATAGTTTTCAGAAAAGATGATAATTTTTTAGATATATATGTATAACCCAACTATGCAGCATGTATAAATATTAAAACATCACAGGGCAAATCATTAATATGTGTAATTTTATGAACTATTTATGATTGAGATTCACTGTATAGCCCAGGCTGGCCTTAAACTTAAAAATAAAGTGAAAGATTAATAAAACTAAAAGGAGAAATAGACAAGTTCATGACCATGAGAAATTTTAAACTCTCTTAGTAATTCCCAGAAGAAATAGATGAAAAATAAATCAGTGAGTATATGGAAGACTTCAATAACACATTAGTGAAACCAATCTAACAGCACATGGAACTATTCAAATATGCAAACAACATTCAGCCAAATTAAACACATACAGGTTTATAAAACAAAGTTCTCATATAGCAAAAATGACACTCTATGATCATAGTGTAATGACGTCAGAAATCAACACAAAATTATAAATAAAAAAGACAATTGAATGTTTAAAAACATACTTTTAAATAAACCATGGTTCAAGGAAGAAATCACATTAGAGTCTAACTTGCCCAAGACTGTATAGAGCCGGTTTTTCCTGTTCTGCCAAAGATGTTCTAATTATCTTCAATACTGTCTTCATAGAATCAGTTTCTCTCTTGACAAGTTGGCTTCTTTGATGCCCTTCCTAAACAGAAACTCCTTGAAACTGCATTGTCCTTACCTTTTTAAAATTCTTCTCTCATACATTACATTCTGACTTCAGCAACCCTCCCCACACACACACACCTTCTCCTCTCCCTCAGATTCACTCCTCCATTTCCACTCACAAAAACCAGGTCTCCCAGAGATACCAACTGAATATGGCATGTAAAATTGCAATAAAAATAGGCATAAGTTTTCATATCAAGGCTGGTTGAGACAGCCCAGTAGGAGGAAACGGTCCCAAGAACAGGCAAAAGAGTCAGAGACAACCCCACTCTCATTTTAGGAGTCCCACAAAAACATTAAGCTACTAAACAATAATGTATAAGCAGAGGACCTATCACAGGATCATACAGCGTCCTTGATTGTCCCTACAGTCTCTGTGAGCCCCTACAAACCCTGCTTAGTTGATTCTATGAACCACTTTATTTGTGTTGTCTTCCATCCCTCTAGCTCCCTAATAATCCTACCTCCTCCTCATCTGTAGGATTCTCTGAGCTCCACCTAATATTTTGTTGTGGGAGCAGAAGGAAAGACCCACAGCATTGACCTTATCATAGACTAAGGATGCTCCATCATCCTATCAAATCTAGATGGTGTCCACAATTTTCTTTTGGAAACCCTCGGGGCTCTTCATGGTGTACTAGGAAGTTATACCAAATTGTGTGTTTGCTGGTTTTTTTTTTCACTGTTACTGAACCCTGAAGAAAAATGATTCACTGAATAAAGGTTTATTTTGCTCAGGGATTCAGAGGTTTCAGTCCATATTTCTTAGTTCTGTTGACTGTAGGCTCATGGAAAGCGGAATGCCATGGCAGCAAAAAACATGAAGTTGAAGTTACTCACCTAATGAAAGACAGAAAGTAAAGAAAGGAATACAGGAAAAGTATGTGGAGAAATGTAGCTCCAGAAAAATATGATATCAACAATCTATTTCCTCCAACAAGACCCTACTTTCTACTTTTCACTGTCTTTCAATAAAGTCATCTTATTGTGAATCTACCAGACTTAACTGTTGATTCAACCAGACCTCTAAGGATGCAGTTATTTTCCATAAGCCCAATAGGCAGCAAACATGTTTTCAATATGATCATGAGTGATTTAGACTAGTTAGGCCTTGGTTTTTCTTATCTGTAGAAGTAAAATGATGAAAATGGCCCCAATATCAGAGGGAGCTATCTTGAGGCCTAAATAATAGACTGTTTCAAAGATCTTAATACAGAAATTTCTAGCATATAGTAAATTCCAAATAATGATTAGTTTTTTAAAGGATCCATTTCTTGGGGTATTTTGTCCAGATCTAAAGGTATATCATTAATAATAATGAAATCCAACACGTTTGGATGCCTACTTTGTGTCAGATGTGATAAAGATGTTATACACATGACTTCACTTAGTCCTTAAGATAAGAGTGTAGGATGCTAGGAATGGTGGCTCACTATTGTAATCCCAACACATTGGAGGTAGAAGCAGGAAGATTAAGAATTTAGGTTTGTCCTCAACTATATATCAAGTCTAAAACCAGTCTGTGCTACATGAGATCCTGTATACAATCAACCAATAAGTCAACCAATCAAATGCAACAACGAAAGATAACCAGAGAAAACAGCATGATTTAAATTTGATAGCCAAGGAAACTAAGTTACACAGTGGTAGCATACATTGCTTCATGACTTCCTCAACTCCCAGTACTCATGTTAAGTCATTCTTTTCTTTGACTAGGCAAACATTAGATTACATTTCCTAGTCTCTCTTAAAGTTACCTGTGGCTATATGACTACATTTTAGACAATGGAAGTAAATGATTTTTTTTTATGTGTGTGTGAACTCGTATAGCTACGACTTTTTAAAAGGAGTAAATATCTTCTTACACTTCAATTCTATCAGATGACAAGGCTCATAGGATTACAAAGATGCAAAAATCGAATTCGACTGCCTCTTTGAATGATCCTATTAAGAGAGCCATTTACTGAGAGGAATATTTGAAATTGTTAGGTAAGAAACAGAAGTCCCTTATTGAGCTCTTACATCTTTGAATCTACTTGTTAGAGCATGCAGTCTGTCTCAATCAATAGAAACAGCATGCTGAGCAATTTAGCTATGCTCTCTCTTTTTTTTTTCAAGAAAAGAGATTGATTTATTTATATTTTACCGTGTACGAGTGTTTGCCTTCATGCACATATGTGTATGCAATATACATATGGCATTCTTTTATTTAAATACTAACAATCATTTTATGAAATGTATACTAATGTATAGCTGAAGACATACAGAAGGTGAGGTTATAAATGGATACACTAGACTGAACTGACCCACCTTGAGACTCCTTGCCCTCCGTGGGGGAATGAATGGGAGGATGGGGAGGCTGAGGGAGGACTAGGAGGGATTGGGAGGAGGAAAGGGAGGGCAAGCAGGGGTATACATGGAAAAAACCTTTTTTAAATAAAATGTATGTATATATATATATATGTATGTATGTAAAGAAGGTGAGGTTAAATAACATGTTTGAAGCTGTACCATAGATGAACAAATGTGGGAAAGGCCTAAGAATATATGCTTCCTGTAGCCTCAGTCAAAGTATGTGCAAAGCAACCTCTAGGCTCTGTTCGGATTCTAGAGAGCAAAAATTGAGGAACCAGTAAGAAGACAATGATATCACACATGTCTTCTTTGCCTTCAATTATGAGCTCTTTAGACTCCAATCAGATCATCTAGATCAGTCCTTCTTCCTCTTGGATTGTTCTGTCTTATTGATGTCCCTGTTTATGAGACTAGAAAAGAATAATTGATAATTTTAAGATCTAAGTATTTGTGATTTTCAGGATAGAAGTGCTTCTGTTCAACTACTGCTTATAGATAAACTTCACAGAAGACTTTAATGATGGCCATCAAAGGAATAATTCTAATAAAGATAATCATAACTAGTAATAAGAGCTCTAAAAAGTATCTCTAATTAAATTACAGCCCTCCTTTGATCCATCATTCCTCTATAACTACTGTCTCATGTCTCTGTTTCTCTTTAGAATTGTCTGTGTGTTCCTCATCATCCCCTTTCAGTCCACTCCAGTCAGGCTTCTGGCCCCAGCACTTAAAAAAACTATTCATGTTGCTGCACAAGCAACCTTTATCTTGCCAAATCCAATAGATTCTCCTCTATTTTACTTTACATTGTTAACCATTCCATGCTTCTTAAAATATTTGCTTGGAAGAGGGGGTAGCACAATATAATAATCTA
This sequence comes from Sigmodon hispidus, assembly GCA_004025045.1. Lineage (NCBI taxonomy): Eukaryota > Metazoa > Chordata > Mammalia > Rodentia > Cricetidae > Sigmodon > Sigmodon hispidus. Next base: position 43,050 of record PVIH01012079.1, read on the forward strand.
CTACTTTTCCTCCTTTGTCACTGGTAGTTTCATTTCTTTCATTTACAATTAAAATTTCAATTAAATTAAAGGTGAATTATGAGTTTAGTGTTCAATCCTATTCTTATGTTGGGGTGTGTGTGTGTGTGTGTGTATTTTGCGTGTTTGCATACATGTGGAAGCATGAGGTGCATATAGAGTCTTCATCGCTCACTCTCCACCTTATATGTTGAGGCAAGTTCATTCAGTAAACCAGATCTTACTTATTTGACTAGCCTGGCTGGCAAGCGTGCTCCTCCATGCATTCATTTCCTATCACTGCCTCCTGCACACTGGCATTGTATGTAGGTCATCAAACCCATCTAACTTTTCCTCAAGTTTTAGGGATGCAAACTGTGGACCTAACACAAGTGGGGCAAGCTCTTTCTCTGCTCAATGATCTCTCCATATTCTCCTACTTTTATTTAAACTCAACATAGATAAATAAATAACCCAAATATAAGTGCTAAAACTATGCAAATCTTAAGAAGCAGGTATGGGGGCTGGAGAGATGGCTCAGTGGTTAAGAGCACCGTCTGCTCTTCCAGAGGACCCGGGTTCGATTCCCAGCACCCACATGGCAGCTAACAACTGTCTGTAGTTCCAGTTCCAGGCAAAACACCAAGGCAAATAAATAATAAATAAATAAAGTTTAAAAAAAAAAGGTATTAGGGGCTGGAGAGATGGCTCAGCGGTTAAGAGCACCGTCTGCTCTTCCAGAGGACCCGGGTTCAATTCCCAGCACCCACATGGCAGCTCACAGCTGTCTGTGGTTCTAGTTCCGGGCAAACACCAAGTCAAATAAATAAATAAATAAAAGTTTTTTTTTTAAAAAAAAGAAGCAGGTATGGGTGTAAATCTTCATGATCTTGTATTTGGCTATAGTTTATTATATGTAATATCAAAAATATAACCAGTAAGAGCAAATGGTAGTTGTGCTAACAAAAGGAAAGAGTGAATTGAATTTAGTAAAAATAATAATAACAAAATTGAAAGCTCATAAAGATGTGGAAAATTGGAATCCTAATATATTTTCTTTTTTATTTTTATTATTATCATGAACAAAGAAGTCACACTTTCTTTCCTTGTATATCCTTATTCAAGGTCCCTTCCCCCTCCCACCACATCAGATCATTCTCTCATCTCTACAACTCCTCATCCTAATATATTTTCAAATAGGATTGTAAAGTGCTGTAGCCAGTTTGGAAAAAAAAAATAAAACTCTCACTTCCTGTAAAAGTTCAAAGTGGTTAAACATATAACCCAGCCATTTCACTACTAAATATATGATCAAGAGATATACACAAAATCAAGACATATATTTACACAAAAGTCTGCCGTTAATTTGCTAAATGGACATAGTATCAAACTACATTCTAAATGTTTATCTTCATACCCATAGATCAGTGCAGCTTTCAACCGTTAGAAGAGAACTCGCCCCTCCCCCTCCCCCGCAGTGGATACTGGTTAATTCAGAGACTCACAACTAGTCAACTAGAATACAAAGGGTAAGGGACTATGGAGTGCAGTGCACAACCCTAAATGGGATATCTTTATCACATGTATACTTCCAAGGCTTAGGAAATATCATAAAAAGATTATAAAAGCTAGAGTCTAGGGAGTAGTCCTGCAAAACATTGCCTTTTTGCCATGGCAGGGCTGATATACTTAGGAACTCACAGCTGTGGTTTCCCGGAACAAGATCAAGCCAGTCAACATTCCAGCCAAGATAGGGGGAGAGGCTCTCAAGGCCCCACCCCTAGATGAGAGCTATTGGCAGTTGAGATTACTGCTGGGGAAGGGTGGGAGAGTCGGTTGCTTTCAGGGGCGTGGCCTCTGGTAGGTTGCTTATGCTCTCGCACTAGTGTGCGAACTGGCAGCACCAGTTGGATTCAGTTATTTTTAAAAAGTAAAAAGAGAAGGGGACATGAAGGTGGGAGGGAGATATGTTAAGGAAGGGTGCAGGTGGAATTGAAAGGAAAGAAGAAAGGGGCTTATCATATGATAGAAATGTATGTATGTATAAAATTCTCAGAATAGATTTAAAATGTACATAAAGATAATTTCCAGAAAATTTTCGTTTATTATTTTATGGACTTTGGTGTTTTGCCATGGGTGTTGGGTCCGCTGGAACTAGAATTACAGACAGTTGGGAGTTGCCCTGTGGGTGCTAGGAATTGAACCTGGGTCCTCCGGAAGAGCAGTCAGTGCTCTTCATCACTGAGCCATCTCTCCAGCCCCAGTATATATAAATATTTATGGAATCATCATTCATGATGATTAAAATGTGCAAACTCCCAAATATCAAGGGATGCATGGAACTGGCAAACAAAATTTGAGCAACCCATATAATGAGATATTGTTTAGTTATAAAAAGAAGTAAATTACTGCTAGATGTTGCATGGAGAATTTTTGAAAATATTGTGCTAAATGCAATAAGCCAGATATAAGGGGGCAACCACTTGATGATTCCGTTTACGAGAATGGGACAGTGAATGCACAGAGATGGGAAGTATGTTAGTGCTTGTCTGAGGCAGGAGAAGAGATGGGCAATAACTGGTAATTGGCACAGAGTTTTATTTTGAGTGAATTTGTTTCAAAATTAACAGTTGTAGGGGCTGCAGAGATGGCTCAGCGGTTAAGAGCACCCTCTGCTCTTCCAGAGGACCCGGATTCGATTCCCAGCACCCACATGGCAGCTAACAACTGTCTGTAGTTCTAGTTCCAGGCAAACACCAAGGCAAATAAGTAAATAAATAAAGTTAAAAAAAATAGTTGTAAAACTACATGGATATTCTAAAACGTGGTGAATTCTAAAACTTAAATGGGTGAAGGAAACAACTAAAAACTTGTGGGAGAAATCCAGAACACGGTAGAACACAGGAAATTTCAAGTGCTTTTGAAAGCCATGTGCTCTTACGAAGCATTTGTAGCAGAAATGGCAGTTGGAGTTTTAGTTAGAGAAGCTCATGAAAGAAATCCCGAAGTCCTGGTGGAATTCTGTGGAGAATTCCTTGTGGATGCAGAAGACAGCTGGGAATTTAGTAGCAGCTGACTTATCAAGCACTTTTTTGTGGCATGGGGGTAAACTGCTCAAAAGAAGAGTCTGTGGCATTAACAGTCAAAGTGAGCTGGACTGAAGTGTCTTAATGGCACTACTAGGAGTTGGGATAGAAATTCAGGAGAATAAACACCCAAAGACAGCTCCCCCCAAACACCATCATCATGGTGCATTGCCCATGCTGAGAGAATAAGACATAAAATATGGACCTTTAAAGAAGGGACATAGTAAAACAAAATGAATTACACCTCGGTCAGGATTCTGTAGAAATTATGGGGCTCAGATTTCTACTCCTCAGTCCCATAAGTGATTTTGAACTTTAAATAGTGTATTTGCACAAACAAGAGTTTAACTCGCAGTAGACTTTTACTTTTTAACAAAGTTAACCCTCACTTTGTTCAAGCTGTTCCTCTAATATACAGGAATAGGTTTTCCAGAATGTGATGGGATTAGCTATAGAAAACAACTACTTATTAATAATTAAACTTGGAGGCTGGATATTGTAATACACACATGTCCACACCCTAATGGGCATATTGATAAACATGTTGAAAGAGAAAGAAAGAATAAAATTAAGATTGCCAAAACTACATTTGGTGTCTTCATGTTTTGTTTGCTGTAACTAGCTCTCATATAATACTCTTTCATCATCTCTTCCCTACAAAGTATTCTTTTTTAATCTGCAATGAGCTAGCTCTATCATTTGTTCCACACTGTTCAAATAAGCATCTAAGTCTCATGAAAGAGTTAATTTAACTCTGTCTCAAGGAAATATGTAGCAAAGCATCACCCAATCATTGTGTATTTCAGTATACTATGTAAATGGAAATGTAGATGTAAATGAAGTAACTGTGAAAAGTCCAAGGTAGATCTTCCTGCATCCACCTATAAACATGTTCTTGAAATAAAGCAAGGGTTTAAGAGGCAAGAATATGATTTGTAGCCAGAAAAACAAAAGCAGATTCATCCATTTGAATGTAAAATTGGTAAAGAATTTTAACATTTACTCACATATTCACTAAACATGAAATGGGAACTAGTCTCCAGTTTTACCAGTACAACCATGTGTACAAGGTTACATGTGTACAAGGTTAGATCAAAGGAGCAGCTAAGAATACTCCATTCTGCAGTTGTTCACGGATGACAGTTGAGAAAGTTGGATAGCAGAGGATAAAAATAACACTTGTTTGGGCATAAATGGTGTTTTGTTTTTAATTCAACAATGTGAGAAGCCCAATGGTAAGGGCTTCTCATCTTACCACAAACTCCAGAAACCTAAGAATAATTTTTGCAACATTATGAAGTTTACTATCGCATCAAATTACAATTATTCTTTTTTTCTAAAGTGAAAAAAGAAACCTTTATAAATATGAGAATAAATTGAGGCAATGGTAAAATAATCAGTAGCCATTTGGTTTAATTCAATTTAGTTTACCAAATAGTAAGCAGTGTGTATATTCTCTGTTTGAGCAGTTTTTCCACTGTTGTAAAAACAAAATGTTTGACAAGTTGGTTAATAGCAATTTGGAGGCAGATGCAGAAGCAGAGATGGTTTCAATTTAAACAGCCAATTTGAGTAGCTTTAGAGAGTCAGAGGCTTATTTACTTTCTTTTTATTACTTAAGAGAAATGTGCAATCTTTAGCTTCCAGTGAGTTACAACAAGTAAAAAAAAGGTGCCTCAAAGATTCCTCTGAAAGTATTATCACTACACTGCAGGATCAGCAGAGGGGAGAAACATCACACTATCTTACTTTGACATTGTACTTGGGTCAAGAGAATCCTGATCATGGTCAGTTTCCTTTCCAGTAGTCAATGTATATAGAGATATAGAATTTGTTTTGTAGATTTCATGTTTGAATGATATCCATGTATACGTCTGTATCTGTCTATGTGTGTTTGTTTCTGTGCTAGTGACTTTGCAAAGTTAGTATGAACCATGAACCAAGTTAGAGGTTAACACACAGAAAAAGTTTACTATTTATTTCTTCTCATTTCAGCAAACTATCACAACAAAGAACTCTGGATGAGTAAACCCTAGTGGTCAGGTAGTGATGGATTTTCTGCAATGATCACATTTGTGTTTGTCTATTTTCCTTGTGATAGTGAAGCTTGAAGTTGGAATTAAAAATCCTTGGGGGAAAAGCTATTTTTGTAATTCAGCTGGAGTGTCCTTGTTGTTGGGTTTCCCATTGCATCAGTCAGTCCCTTAGCCTGGCAAGACAGCCACGATAGTGTTTTATCTTTTAGATGAAGTGCAGAACTAAGGACATGACTACTGGTGCTTATTAAAGATTCCTTGCTATTTTCACAAGAGTAGGGGCGTTAGACTCTTGTCTACTGGCCAAATTCTAAATTGGGAGATTACATTCTGCTTTCCCTCAGCAGAAGCAGCACCCTTGGTACCCTACTTTGTGGTGTGAAGCCACTAAATGGTTCAGGTTTTCTATTCTACAAGTGCTCTCATTTTAGGGGTGGGTGGGGAATAAACTGACACATATAGTATAATATTATATTTAATCTAGTTCCCTCTTGCACATCTTTATTGAGGTATAGTTGGCAAGCAAAGTGTATTTATTTTAGGTTTGAAACTTGATGACTCCTAATATATTATATATTATGAAATGATTGCCATAACTGAGCTAAGTAACACAGTCATTATCTCACACCAGTATGATTTTCTATTTCTTTCTTTTAAAAAAATTTATGTTTAACTGAAGTACAATATTTGTACTTTTTTAAGGGATGTAGTATTAACATTCAGTACATGTTTCCAAGGTATAATGATGATTCAGTTCCAAAAAGGAGGCTCATATATAGGAGGAGGTACAAAGCAAAACAAAAGACACAGTGTAGTGTCATAGTCGTAGTACTTTCGATTTTTAAAGCTCTTTGTCTTTTCTTTTACAACATGGCAAAAACTGGCACACTTTTACTCTAATAGTGGTTGGCAATAATTACTTCCCTTCTTTATCACAAACCAGTTAAATCTTCCTCCTCATCTTCCTCATCCTTCCTTCATCTGATTATTGTTTTTTTTGACCCAGTGTCTTTACTATTCAGTTTAGGTTGATCTTGAACTTGTGATTTTCTTGCTCTGGTCTACTAAGTACTGGCATAATAGGTATGTGACACTCTACCCAATTTAAATAGTGTGTGTGGAGAGGTTGTGTAGACAGTAACCATTCCAGCTGTCTGTCCATTTCATACAATTTTTTTTGGAGTGTATTTCCTTCTTGGTAACACATTTCAGTGTTCTTCAATCTTTCGATTCATAAAAACAAAGTTCTTTCTGTTTAACCCTGGTATTGTGATGATACCTTGTTTATAATCTAAGAAGTAAAAATTGCCTGGAGAGGACAGAGGAAGCACACAGCTAGCCATAAATAGGTCAAGGAGTGGTGGCACACAACTTTAATCCTAGCACTCCGAGGCGAGGCAGAGATCTGTCTGGATCTCTGTGAGTTCAAAGCACTGTGAACTACACAAAACTAATCCAGTCTAAAACAGAAACAGAGCCAGCCAGTGGTGGCACGCACACCTTTATTCCCAGCACTAGGAAGGTTGAGACAGGAAGTAATATGTCTGGACAGAGAAAGGAATATAAGGCAGGCAGGAGGAGACCGGAATTCAGTCCTATGCCCTGCCGCTTCCTTTTCCTGCTAAGGACTTGGAGGAGGCATTCAGTCGGAGGATTTCAGGAGACAAGACCTTCTTTCCCTTTCCGCCTGAGGAGGATTCAGTAGTAGAGAAGTTTCTTTAGTGGCTTGTTCCTCTTTCTTTCGGATCTTCACGCAAACTTTCGTAGATAAACAATATGTCACTACACTGGTACTACTCTACTAGAGTTTAATGCCACTTTCTTTTCTTACTAACTTTTAAAAATTATATACTGTGACTGAGCATAGACACCATAGTGTTTTAGTTGTTTAGTTTCTGATGTTGGAGAAAAAAAAGCCAGGTCCCTGCACATGGACCTGGCAATCAATCTACCACTGACCATGTTACACCTCCAGCCCTAGGACATAAGTTTTAAAATGGGACATCCTTGCATTTAAAACCTGATTTTTGTCCCTTTCTAGGTGTCTAATGTTGGGCAAAATTCTTCCTATGAAGTCCAAAAGAGGAGATACACTTCTTTCTAAAACGATGTTGGAAGATAGGTATATAACACTGACACCTAAAAAGTGCTTACTAAATTTTCTGATCATATAGACAGATTTGACTTAGTTTATGCGTGTAAGAGTGGGAAGCATACATATTTTCTGCACACATCAGTTTTTAACAGAAGTGTACTAGGATGTGCATAGAGTGCTCAATGTTTAGCATGTGAATAAGCTTTTTCCTCCAAGTGGAATGAAATGCTCTGGGTTGTTTGTAAGGTCCCACACATCTAGATGAAAGGTGCCAAAACCAATCTTCTACTGTTTACATACAAACAGACAGACTCCTGACTTTGTAGGGCTATTTTGACATGATGTAGACACAATGGAGGTCACTTATTTTCTATCACGTTTGTTTTTTTAAATTAATATTTACACCTAAATATTATCATTTTACAGCCCCCTCTTAAGCACCCTGAATTGAACTGACTCAATCATACACCTCCTCATTCATTCAAGCAGTCTTGTTTCAAAGCTTGAATGAATACAAAACCTAACTTATTATAACTAAGTACACTACGTATCTGCAAGGTTTGGACATTACAGATATATTTCAAAATTATTTTCGTGTCCCAAACATCAAACCTGAAAAGTCCACAGCCGTGAGTCTGAAAACACAACAAACATCTTTGAATCTGTGAGGTGTTTGTGAGGTACTTATTTATACATTTATTTTTGCTTTTTAAATGCTCTCCCTGGACTATGAAGGAAAGATGGAGGGAACAAGTACAAGACATGCTGATTGAATTGGGCATTAATATTTGCCAATTAGGAAAGAGAAAAGTGTTGCATTTCTAGCCTAATGTCAGGACAGCGTGGTGTCTGGCTAGGTTAGCTTTAAAAACACCGCAGCGTGGCCATTTCCCGGACTGCTTTGACATTCTTTACAGTGGCTGTCTCAGGTGTGGAACTCCCGGGAGCACCTGCTTGCTCACACTCTCAACAGTTCAGAACCAGTGTATTTGAGGCCGGTGGCTCAGGTTCCACCTAACTGGGCTCGAGTGTCACTAACCCTCCATGCAATGGGCTATCACCAAGGTGTGCTCTGGAACTTGGATGCTTATTTCAGACTTTCTTCTTTCTTTTCCCCCTTACACTAGTTTCTGTCTCCCTGCTTCGTCTTGGAGCTTGCCCACCTCTTCTCTTTCCTCCCACTCCTCCCTGTCTTGTTCTCTTTTTCCTTTTCTGTCTTCCATCCTCCTCCAGGAGCCCAGCTCCCAGGAGGTGCGAGTCGGGCGGGACCCACCATAGGCGCCAAGCCACGAAAGCTCGTGGCGCGCGCCGCAGGCGGGGACGCGCGCACGCCTTAGCCCCGGCGGGTCGGGCAGCCCGGCAGCTGAGCCGCGCGCGTGCGCGCGCAAACCAGGAGCCCCCGGCGCGCCCCCGGCGGCCGGGGCCGCAGCGTGCTCGCTCCCGCCGCCAGCTCGCCTCACTTATGGGTCGGAAGCGCTGCGTGGGGGAGACTGTTCCAAGATGGCGGCGGGTTGCTGTGGGGTGAAGAAGCAGAAACTGTCCAGTTCGCCCCCCTCTGGCTCGGGCGGCGGTGGTGGCGCCTCCTCCTCCTCCCACTGCAGCGGGGAGAGCCAGTGCCGAGCCGGGGAGCTGGGACTAGGAGGCGCCGGGACGCGGCTCAACGGGCTGGGCGGGCTGAGCGGCGGTAGCGGCGGCGGCTGTACCCTCTCTCCCCCCCAGGGCTGCGGCGGCGGCGGCGGGGGCATCTCGCTCTCTCCACCTCTGAGCTGCGGAGTGGGAACCCTACTTTCTACTCCGGCCGCCGCCACCGCCTCCTCGCCGTCCTCCTCGTCCTCATCCCCGGGCTCCCGGAAGATGGTGGTGTCAGCGGAGATGTGCTGCTTTTGCTTCGATGTGCTCTACTGTCACCTGTATGGATATCAGCAGCCCCGGACCCCCCGCTTCACCAACGAGCCCTAGTGAGTACCGCGCTCCCCGTCGCCCTCTTCCCCCGGGCCCGGGATGGGGCTCAGAGTTGAGGCAAAGTGCAAGTCCTCCGCCTCCTGTTCGCGGGTGCCCCTCAGACCCTCTTGGCTCTCGGGTCCCCAGAGCCGCCCGACCCGAGGGGGCACTCGGCGGGCGCTCCTCTGCTCCACGAGGCGAGCACCCCACACTTGGAGCAGGGGGCTGCTTGCCAGACATGGCCCCCTGCCTTCCAGACTGCTCCGCTTCCTCTTTGCGCTAACTTCCAGGAGTTTTGACCCTTTCCTTCGATTCTTTCTACCCCTCACCCTCCACCCCACCAGCGTTTTTGGAGATGTGGATCACTGTTGGTACCGACCTCTCCTCACTTTGCTCGCCATTACCCCACGTGAAAACCCCGCCAGTATTCCCGCCCCGCGTACCTTGCACATGGAGAGCTACTGTCCCATTGCAGGGTGAAAAATAGCAGTGATCTAACTTCTATTCTGCTAGTGATGGAACTTAGCTCTTAAGCTCCAGGGAGGTTGCCCATCTTTTCCTCCGGGTTTCCCTGTTCCTTGGGGAGGGGAGAGGTTTCTTAAAACACCTTTTGGCTTATTACCTATTTTTAACATATCCATTAAAACGCGTTTCTAGTGAAGCTAGCGCACCACCAACTTCCTCACATTTGAAGAGTGAGATCCCCTTTTTCCTTCTTCATTCCAGTGTCTGAGCATAGCACATTCAAAAGAACGTTGTCCCCCACAGAAGGCACTGTCAATTTGTACTAAGCTTTTGTGTAGATTTCAATTTAAGCAACCTATGTTAAGCTCAATGATTTGAGGAATCGTTAAACAATCCAGTAAATGTGTAGGCACTTTTATGATTTCCTTTGGATTTTGTACTTTACATTTTTTTACCCTTCAAGTACATGGTTGAAATTGTTTAAAATAGCACTGTTACAAGCTAAAAGCCAGGTTACTTCTAATCTCTGTCCATTTGGATGTGTGGGAGATGGGGCATATGGCTTTTCTTTTAAAATGTGTAAACTGAGTGTAAACTGACTTTCTGAGTTAAATGCTAGACAGAATGTAAAGTCCAAAAGGAGGCAGAATGGGAAAAAAGGACGAATGTTTTTTTTTTCTATGAGTGCTAGCTTCCACAAGAAAAAATACAGAAAAAAATTTCAGTACACTCAAACTGAAAACCATCAACGCCCCCTGCCTTCTGCCTAAGGGCCCCTTTTTTCCCATAGCGAAAATACCTGAATTGATGTTCTTTTTAACTTGCTGCTTTTCATTTTGTGAGATTAGAGGAATGAACTACCACTGGATAATTATAAACACGTCTGACTCTACTAAAATATTAAATTAATTTGTAAAGTGGAAATTACAATAAAGTGTCCTGGAAATTGTGCATTTGTACTGTTTGTTTTCTTTGCTTTCATTCTTTAAATGTCTTTAATTTTGTATGATTCTGCTGTACTCTGTGCATTTCTTTAGATTTGGTTCATCTTTGGGCCTCAGTTCATGAGAAATGTATGACAAGCTGTCCAGGTGGACAATGTCAAGTAAATTAACTTTTGTAAAATTCCTGGTCTTAATTCTAGGGGCTTAAATCCTAAGTCTACACCTTTATTTGGCCTAATTTTTCATTAAGATGTGAAATTTATTTTTAAAAGATGGCCATGTTAAAAAAATATGAAATAGTCACTAGTTCAAGTCACTTATTTGTGACTTTTTTTTTTTTTGCCTTCTCTTGGATAGCTGTGATGTAGTAAAAGCTAGACCTGGAGTAGTTCTTAGGTTGGTTCTGTAAAGTTATGGGACTGTAAAAATTAACTCCTGTTCAGTTCTTGAGCTATTACTTGAGTTTGGCAAAGGCTGTTTTAGCATTCACGCTCCATTGCTCCAAAGCATATGAGAACACACTTTCAGAAGGTGCTATTTTCGCACATTTTAAAGTGAGTTTGGTTAACTGAATGATTATAACAACAGTTAAGAGGAAAATGAACTTGACCAGTTCCTAAAGGACATGCTTTAAGGATGGTTTTAACAGTGGCCACTTTGCACACATACTTATTTCTCTTTTAATACCCTACATGGCTGAATTTCTGCCTCTCAAGTTATTAAGCAGATAAATAAGGCACCCATCTGACCACCTTGGATGTGTTGAGATGGCAGTAGGAGAATTGTAGCTATGATAGGTCAGTAGGGTTTCAGTATGTCACATTTCTATAGACCAACTAGTTTATAGAAGGCACCGAACCTGAGCAACCAGAGGATGAAGGACTGCGTCTCATTTTCATTCCAAGTAATTTTTTAAGTCTACAATGTCAAATACAAGAAAATCTTCAGATTGTGGGAGGGGAATAACTGATTATTTCACAGTGCCTTGATAACACCACACATGTTTTCATCTTACCTATTCGGTGATATTGTATGCTTATTAGTGTGGCATTGTATACCCCCACACTTACGGACATAATGTCATGGACAGTATATTTAAGGTCTTTTTAAAGTTTTTCTGTCTAGCAGAAGACATGATTTTGACAATTTCAAATTGTCATGTGTAAAAGTGAAGTGTTGTCATCTCCCCGAGACCTTTCAGTCACAATGCCTGTAACTGGTGGATCTGACTTTTATAGGTTTAGAAGTTACAGATACATCTGTTATCCTGCCACTCTGAAAGGTCATCAGAAATTCCAATTATTTATGTGTTTCAGGGTTAGGGAAGAAAGAGGTCATCGTATGAAAGGCCACGTAGGCACAGATACTTCAAAGTTGTTTCTGTGCTTTGAGTACCTAACCATTGCAGAGAGCACATTTTTTCCCTCCAGAAACAAAGTTCAAGACACAAGAAAACCATAATTTTAGGTACATTTTCCTGTTCAAGAATCAAAGGACTTATATGGGAGGAAGCTCACATAAGCCATTTTAGAAGAACCCGTGGGCTACTTTAAAAGTTTCATTGTGGCAGGTGTTGAACCAGTTAGACTCCAGAACATTCCTTCTCAATATGGCTGTTCATCAGAATCACTGGAAAGTTATTCAAAATGTGGAAACCGGCACACTGTCCCAAAAATCCTGATTTAGTCAATCATGGATGGGACCTGGGAATCAGTTATTCAAATCTCCCCAGGTAATTTAAGTGTGTGGATGAAATGGAGAACTGCTGGATATTTTCTAGTTTTTTCTCTTGAGATTTGGATTAATTTGATTTGGGGTAGTGCCACAGACTCATATTTTATGAGCATCTTGGGTAATTTTGGCAAAGAACCGGTTTAGGAAATGCTTGTAATGTGGTCCATAAAAGACATCACCTGGGAACTTATTAGAAATGTAGGCTCCCAAGCCCCACCTCAACCGTCCTGAATTAGAATCTGCATTTTTAACAAGCTCCCCAGGTGATTCTCATGCACATTAAAGTTTGTGGCGGACTTGTTCTCTGACTTTAACATACATTGTAGTTTTTTGTGTGCTTGTTAAAATTGCAAGTTGCTGGGCACTTTCCCAGAGTTTGATCCAGTTGCTCTGGGGTGGAGCTGTACATTTGCATTTCTAACAAGCTCCCTGGTGATGCTGATGCTACAGTTCCCAGGCAGGGTCACATACTGAGTAACTGTGGGCTAGAGAAATGAGGGCCTATGTAGGTGCTTGAGTGACTGTCAGAGGCAGTTTGGACTGGCATGATCCTCATTCTGTTTTTCAGTCTTTTAGCATTCTCATATAACACTAGGGAAATTGAGTGCTACCAAGAGTGGGAATCAGATTCTGAGGATGGTGTGGGGATGGGGTTATTCTAGGACACTTGTTATATGGTTTTAGATTTTTAAAAGAAATTGTTTCATGTGAAGGGCATATTTTAGGGGTTAAAAGCAGCACAAATAGTATATTTTAACATGAGTTTTTAAAGTAAAGACCTCTCTTGTTTTCATGAAAAGTACTATAATGATTGGCTGCCTAAATAACAGGATGTGATAAGATTTTTCAAAGCCCTATTTTTACTTATGTTTGCTGAAGCTCATTTAAAGCATCTCCCTCATTTGTAAAGAAATATGAAAAGGGTCGGGTTAAAAGATTGTGTAGTCTTAGATTTTAAATGCTGTGATATGTATTATATCTCATGAAACTTTTAATTATCTTACCATCTGGAAAATTGATATAATACTAGAATTTGTGTTGACAATTGCACATGGATGTTTTGCTTTTAAATATCAGTAAGTGTGATTTTTCCATTGCAAGGAGTAAAACCTTTTTTTCAATTTCACTCTTGGACATGCAGATCTTGTAAGGCTCAAGTCAAAGGATTGAGCATTAACTCTTGTCTTACCAGAATAATAAAATTACTGTTTTTATCATGCTTGAGAGTCTGTGGATTGTGCTAGACATGTAGGCATTTTGTTCTACCACAGTAGCAGCAATCCTGTTTATTGAGCTATCAAAAAGGTGATTGATTTGATAATGCAATTCAGGTCCAAATGATAGAGAATTAGCATTTTAAACAGAACCTTATTACATTCCTATTGTCTTTTTTGAATGAAGAGTAACTGAAAAAAGTAGAAAGTGGATTTCTGCTGCAGACATACAACTGGACCGCGACAGATTTCCTTATCCACGCTAGCATAATGGTACTAACTTCTTTTCTCTGACCATATTGTAAAAGAAAAACATTTCTGACAGTTATTGAGCCTTTTGAAGGTATAATATGGTTCTTTTCACCAATGTTGATTGCAGAACAACTTAATATCTTTTCTTACTGATAGAGAAGGTAGGCATGTTCTCAGTTATTACTTGTACCGCAAAACCATCAGTGGTTGACGCCGAAAGATGTATAAACATAATTACAAAATTATTTTTATACCTGTATATACAAGTGTATATAGTTTTTTTTTTTTTAAAGGTAGAGCTGCGTTTGTTTTCCATTCTTCCCCATATGGCTGAAAGAAGTAATAATGTAGCCCATAATTTTTTCTTATTTATAAATTGTGCTTGAGTTCAGATTCCAGTTAATTCATAGCAGGCTAGGAGAAATCTTTGCTAGGATCTTTCAATTTAATGGGAAGATCATAAATGGTAAAGTGAAAGGTACTTTGTTAACACACGTACAGGTTGCTTTTCTAAGTACGCTTCTCTCTTTTCAAAGCTACACTCTCTGAGACTGATGATGTGTCAGATACAAAACCCCTTTTGCTCCAATGGACTGTATTTTAAAGTCAGTTGTGCTTCCCCTTTCTATGGATAAATTTACTTTTTGAAAATGTATATGTATGGAACACTAAACTTGTGAAATGAGATTAGTCAGAGCTCCCAGGTTTCCTTGATTTCAATAGGCATTATTCTGTGCCTTCCGTGTCACACATACTTGCCTGTTTTAAAGTGGCACAATGACCAGAGCTCTTACATTTACATTTTGTAAGTAGTCTCTTTTCCAAACTTGTGTAATAATGTCTCTTTTTATACTGTTCTGAATCAATTAAGCCAAGTAAGGAATAGCAGTAAAAAACAGTGGCTGCCAAGAATGGACCTTCAATGTGTAAGCTGTCTTTCCACATTCAGTAATTGGGCGGTTGCTCACAAGACACTGGAGACTGTGGGAAGCCAGTGGTTGTGTAGGTGGGAAGACTAGAATCTCAACAGTAAACTTATTTAGAGTTGAGCTTCTGTAGTTATTGTTGCTAAGAGCAAAAATGAACCAGAGCTCTGTAGTATAAAAAAAAATCCAAAGCAAGATGTATGGTTTAATAGTATATTGTTGGTTGGGTGGAGGAAAATTATGTTTGGCCCCACTAGAAGTGACATCTTATATCAAATGTGGGTGTATTTTTACATTTCTTAATATATCATACTTTAAAACTTGCTCAACCTTAAAATATGTTAGCGTTAAATAGCTGACTGGAAATTCTGGGTCACTGAGGGAAAAGTGTGTGTGTGTGTGTGTGTGTGTGTGTGTGTGTGTGTGTGTGTGTGTGTGTGAAGTGTGTGTGTGTTTTTAAACAATGCATATTATGCTGAGATCTGTAGTTACATAGCAGTGAATGGTCCCGTCTCCTCAAAGCTTCTTATCTCAATTCATTCAATGATACAAATAAGAAAGTTGCTTAAAATTATTTCAACACAATGCTTACATGCTTGGTCAATAAGATACAAGCAAAACTAAAGGCATGGCATAAAAGAGTGAATCGGAAACATACTTGGGAAGGAATGACTTCCCAAATAGTCAGCTTTTTAAATGGAAAGTCCAGTCTGTGGATTACTGGTGAAGAGCTTTTATGACCAACAGATTTTGAACTCTGATTTGGGTATTCTCAAAGCAGTTGCTGTTGCCACCACACCCTTTCCAGAGCACTTGGGGATTCCCAGCAGCTGTCTTCAGCCAGCAATGTGCACCCTCAGCGTTCTTCCCAGCATTCTGCTTTGCTGTGGTCTCTTTACTTCATAAAACTTGAAAGACATTATAGTTTGTGTTGGAAGTTCTCAGGGAAGTCGTGATAAGAGGTTTTGAATCAGATGATTATTTCTTATATTAGAGATCAGGAATATATGAGCCTTCTAGGATGAGTCTTCAGATGGAAGAAACCAACTAGAGTTCATTTAAGATGATCTAGTTGTAGGAAATTGTTATTGGAAGGTGGGAAAGTTGACACTGAGGGGAGATTGTGATTGTGGGAATGTTGAATGTTGAAGAATTGGAAGAGGGTATCAGCATTTTCAGACATCCCTATTCTAGTGCCAGGTTTTGTGTAGGAGTGAGAAGATTGCAGCTCACCTGCTTTTCAGCTTCCATCACTGCCTGGCTATTCTTGTGCTCAAAAACGTTTGTTAAGCAACTTCGTTGGAATGGCTGTGAATTTGTTCATGAGTTTAAAGAATTTGGATCAAGTGTAAAGATAGGATAGCTTTTGGAAGGAGATCCTAAGCTATGTGACTGTGAGTAAACAGAACTGAGAAACAAACAATGCACTCTTCAGAATTTCAGCTGCTGGGACAAGAGAAAGGAAATGGGGGTTTGAACATGAGTCAGAGTTTGTGAGGATGAATGAAGCCTGTGGCAGGAGGCCAGAGAAAATGGCAAGAAACAAATGTTCCAACAGGTGAAATCGTAGTTCTTGGTATGTATAGATCCACTTGCTGGAACTTATTAAATGTCATTTTTTGTAGTGTTGGTTCTCTCCTTTCCCTTCATGGGCTCTGGGCATTGAACTTGGCTCACCAGGCTTGAATGGCCAGTTCTTTTTGAATTCTCAAATCATAGAGCAGCCATAGAGCTCTTGTGATGCTTGGATTAGTGTCTTGGCATCTCTTGTGGTCCTCCAGTCACATAGTGATTTTTGAACTGCTCAGATGGGCAGAGATATGAGGTAGTTTTCAGCTTTTGCTGCTAGTAAAAAGAACTGGCCAAAAATTGTATTTCCCTAATGTATATTTTTATATTAAGTCTTGAGGCTTGCCACTTTGTAAAGCAGTCGGTGATTCTTATATTTGTCATGTATTATGTTATGATATTATGATACAGTTTTCAGCAAAATTGTCTCCTGGAGGACTATCCAAGGAATTTAAGAGTTTCAGGACTTCAATTAAAGGAAAAGTTGGAAGAACTAGAAGGACTAGTGTCTGGTACCAAACAGCTATTGCTCTGTTTCACATCTTTCTCTTCCACACTGAAAACATTGGTTATCGGCAGAAAGAGAGTCCTCATGGGAATCAGGGTGAAAATGAATTGTAGTAAGTGAGGTAACCTGGATTTAGGACCAAAAGAGGAGTCTGAGCACATTGTCTGGAAAGGAGAAGTCTAAGAAAGCTTTTTAGTTGTTGATGTCATTGTTTTTTTGTTTTATTTTTGAATCAAGGTTTCTCTATGTATCCTGAAACTCATTCTATAGAGCAGACTGGCCTCAAACTCATAGAGACTGCTTCCTGAATGCTGGGATTAAAGGTATGCACCACCACCACCCAGCTAAAAAGCATGTTTTATAGTATAGGAACTAAAATGTTTCTCCTTCAGAACCAGTGACCATGGCACTGCTGTTAAAAACAATAATTATTTTCATCAGAAACAAATATAAGAGTATCCACTATACGTCCTTTGTATATTTTTTGGTAGACCATGGTGAAAACCATTAATATGGATTCATCAGACTGATGCCTTTGAAAATATTTAAAAGTGATGAGACAAATAACTTATCCTACTAATAAATGTCTCTGGTTATTTTCTTATTTTCTTATACTGCTGTGAATATAGTTATAGATTCTTGGGTATTCAGCTATATCTTATTTTTATACCTATATATTTATATAGTAATAGCCTCTACTAGATGTGTGTGTTGTTTCTTTTATTTAGTTTGCTCCCACTTATTATTTATTTATTTATTACTATTTATTTTATTTTATGTGAATTGGTGTTTTGCCTGCATGTATAACTGTGTAAGGGTGTTAGATCTTGGAATTACAAACAGTTGTTAGCTGCTATGTGGATGCTGGGAATTGAACTCAGGTCCTCCAAAAGAACAGTCTGTGCTCTTAACTGCTGAGCCATCTTTCCAGCCCCCCCCCACTTATTATTTATAACCAATTATTTGCAGGTAATATTGAAGGATAGACCCAACTATAATTTTCTCTTTCAGCCCTTCCTCCTTTTCATAGTACTGGGGATTGGAGGCTGAGCATCCCTACCCCCACACTATAATTTCTGATTGTATAGCTGCATAATAAAGCTATATGAAGACTCATCTCTAAATCTACATTCTTGTCTTCTGTGACCCTTAGTCTAATTTTAACATTTCCATAGTGTCAGCCATCTTTATTCATAAGCATGTTGCTGAGTTTAGTTTATTTTCCATATATGAGACTGAAGCTCTGCCCACTGTGGCAGAGAGTTACCAATTTTCTGGTTTTTATAAAATTTGTTCATTTTTAACATTTGTGTGTATGTGTGTGATATGTATATATGCTGTCTGTATCTGTATGTACATATATGTAAGTGTACCTATGGAGGCCCAATGCTGATGTTGGGAGACTTTCTTGGTTGATGTCTACCTTATTCATTTAGGTAAAATCTCTCAGTTGAGCTATAGTTTTCTAATTCTGGCTAGTGTAGCATGCTTCAGTCATTCTCTATCTCTGCTTTTCAAAGAGCTGGAAATTACAGGTGGGCCACCACACACACTTTCATGGTTTTGGGGCTCCAAACTCCAGCCCTCACACTGTGCCAAGTGCTTTATTTGATGAGCTATTCAGCTGATTTATTTTTTGGACCCAGAGTCTTATTCTAGCCCAAGCTGATCTATATGTTTGTAAGCTTAATTTTTAAAACATTCCCTAAATTCCTATGAAAAGATGAGTTGCTTCAAATTCATAGTGATCCTCCTACCTCATACTTTCAAGATGAAATATATGTACATAAACTACCATGCCTGGCTACTTTAAATTTTTTATTATAGTAAAAACATAACAAGATTGATCTCTAACTAATATTAAAGAGTACTTATTGTCCAATGATACATGATAGTGACTCCACCTAAAAGCAACTCATCTTTTTCATAGTAATTTTGGGAATACTTTAAAAATTAAACTTACAAACATATAGTAGATGGTCCAGAGCAATTTACAGTATAGCTCAGTTTAGGGTTTACAATATTTTTCTAAACTTACTGATAATTATGACTAAATTAGTTTAGGGTTTACAATATTTTTCTAAACTTACTGATAATTATAACTAAACTAGGTTAAAAGTATAACCACAAATAGATATTTGAAATTTTTTAAACTACTAAAATTTCCAAATTGGATTCATAGTTATCTTTGCTTTATTGCTACATTTAATTCTAAGTACTTGTATGTGAGAAGAACTCGATTTTCTAGTTTTCTTTTTAGATTATTTTTCTTCTCTCTGTCCTTTAGGGTTTTAGATGAATCTGCTAATAGTAATATACAGAAATGTCTTTGACAGGTAGAAGCTTTGCCTTTGTTCACCCACTTTCAAAGGTACAAGGACTAAGGTATTAAAGGAGAAAATTACTTTTGACAGTTTCTAAGAAATCTGTCTGAGAAATGTGCTTTCTAGAGAAATGGAAAATTGGAAGATAAATTGCATAATGGGTATTATTAGTAGGGCTGTTAAGTCCATATATGTGTTGTAGGCCACTTTAAATTAAGGTACTTCTTGAGATTGCTTCTCACACTACACTCACTTGTTTCTAATGAGAAATGTCATTTAAAGGTAGGAGTAGCACCTGTGAAACAATAGATGCGGTCAAGCCACAGATCTTGAAAGTTTTATTTTTTTCCCTGTTCTAGCTACCCAGCCAACATGAGGTTCTTTATCATAAGTGGGGCTATGCAGATATTTTAAAACATTATCATTGAATTATACAGAAATATTTTTTCTTCTATGTAGTAATAGCTTTTCAGTCCTAAATTTAAAAGTAGAATTTCCACCATTATTATTCTTTTTCTAGCAGACTTTTAAAAATGAGCATTCTTCAAACCTTAAGATGTATTGGTAGTATATTTTTTTATGTTACAATTAGTTGTAATACTACTTTCAGTTCAAACAATATAGTTGTGGGCAGAAAACTGTACTAGTGTGTTTTTTGAGTGAATGTGAGGTCTTTAAAAAGGCATTCCTGTCCTTACAAAAAATTTATAGTCATGTTGAGTAGTTGAGGTTCTTGAAATGCATAATGAAGTTACATATCCTTCAGTGGCTGAATAAATGTTAGAAACAATGAAGTTCATAGGAATTTAGACTGATTGATGTGGGCTGGGATTGTATAGGAGGGCTTCACAGACAAAGTGGAATTAAATCTGGGTAGTATTTTATAGACAGGAAAAAGCATTCTATGTGGGTAAACAAAGAAACAGATCAAAATGAACATTATACAGGTGTCATTGGATACCAATCAAAGGTAGTTTGAAGTGATGGAGCACCTAGCAAGAAAGGGGACCTGGTAAGAGTTAGTTGCAGTTCAGGCATTGGGAAATGATGGTCTGCCAGTTGGCAATTTTAGGCTAGTAATGATCCTATGAATTCCCCCCCTTTTTTGCTAAAGTATCCCTTTTGTCCAGTTAATTATGTTTCGACAGCTCTTTTGATACCATGAAAATCATGAAGCCAGGATAGAAGACTAAGAAATAACAAGCAGGAGTCTGCTGTGTAGACAAAGTGCTTTCATTCATCAATACATATTCAGCATAAGTGAGAGTATTGGCTGTGTCCTTCTGAGTGCTTTCTGTGTCCAGTATCTTTTTAAACCTTCATATCTTTTAAAAAAAGATTTATTTATTTATTATGTAAACAGTATACAGAAGAAGGTACCAGATGTCATCATAGATGGTTGTGAGCCACCATGTGGTTGCTGGGAACTGAACTCAGGACCTCTGGAAGAACAGTCAGTGCTCTTAACCTCTGAGCCATCTTTCCAGCCCAACCTTCATGTCTTAAATGTGAAGTTGGAAAAACTGACTTGCTACAAAGATTATGTAGTTAAAAATAAACCACCTTAGTTATTATAGAATTAAATAGTTTAAGCCACTTTTCCCTCACAGTTAATGAAATTTTGCTTATATGTGCAAAATTTATTTAATATAATGAGGGTAATGAGAATTATATAAACTATACTAGGATTGTATGCTAATTATTGAATAATACCATTTTTGAAATTAGTTTCAATATCCATTAGTCTAATGCTTGTGCTCATTAGTTCTTAACATACTCTATTTAAAATGTTTTGATTCTGAGACAATCCATATAAGCAAACATTATAAAAGCTCTATACTACTATATTAAAACAAAATTTTAGAATTATTTCTTAAATTACAATAGAACACTACTTGATTTCATATTGAATAATGATTACTCTTTGAAAGAAAGAAAGCAGAACTTTCTATTAGCTAATGGTTTATCTTGGTTATATTAAGACATAAATTTAAGGCACAAAAGTGATCACTGTTAAATGAGAGCTTTTGTTCTTTTGTGCTTCTTTTGAGACAGTCTTATATATTCTAGATTGGCTTCTAGTTATGGAGTAGAAGACCACCTTGAATTCCTGATTTTTCTGCCTGTACCTTCCACATGTTGTGTTTCATGCATCTGTCATCATGATCAGTTAATGTGGCACTGGGGAATCAAACCCAGGGCTTGGTGCATGCTAAGCAAGAACTCTGTCACCCAAACTGCATCCCCAGCCCAAGAGAATAGGAGATAATACTGTTTGTACAGGGTTGAATCATATACAAGCTAACTTTATGACTTCCAGGTTTCAAAGTATGCATTTTTATTTATTGGTAGCCTCCATAGTGTAGACATAATAGTGAAGAAAGAGTCATTTTGGCTATGGCAGTAGAACAAGTAAATTCTATATTAAAGTGGGAAAATGGGCTTGGGTTCAATGGATCCTCATTCAGGTTTTGACTGGGTTGCTTCTAAAACCTTGACTTGTGTTTTTTGCAATTCAGTATAGCAACATGTATGTCAGCTCTTATAGAAGAGTTATTTAATCTTGAAACTTTTATCTACAGTCATGAAGAGTTATAACCTTTTTTTATCAACACAGGATGGCCTCTGCGGCCTTCGTGCACTCAGAATTGCTATGTTGATATGAATGCTTTCCTCTCCCAGTCTGTCTCACTTTTAATTTGATATATAAATTTAGGAAGAGCCTTTTCCCCTTCCACTGCATGATTCCTCTCTTTTGTTTCACCAACTTCAAGAGCAGTAGTTTTAATGCCCAGAGGCCTGGTAACAGCTACATTCTACAGTTTTTATGACTTTAAGTCTAGCACTGTTTACCCTTTTATATCATATGGGATGTTACTTCTTGGGATTGCTTGGTGTAACCTAGAGAAGCAATGAGTGGAAGGGACTATAACCTTATGACTGTCAAGTTGTTTCAGACAATCTATTTCAGTATATACAGCACTGCTTATATACTGCTTAATGAGATCAGCTGTAAATTTGTGGTAGTATAATTCTGAAAAGTTTGTAGATTTTTTTTCAGACAGTAATTTTTTTTTTCCTTTATTTTGTATTTATTAAAAAAAACACAGTAAAAAGAATTTAAAATGTGGAAGAGTTAACAATAACTATATAGAGGATAAGAATGATAAGCATGGCTTATCAAGGGTAGACATACAAATAAGATTGCTACACCTATATTTTCTTTGTGTTCATCTTTCCCTCTGAATTTTTTTTTTTTC
>PVIH01012080.1:0-13879 GCA_004025045.1 Sigmodon hispidus
CAGATGTGTTGGGAGGGGGAAGAGACCTTGAATAAGGATATACAGGGATGGAAAAAAAAATTCAGAGGGAAAGATGAACACAAAGAAAATATATGTGTAGCAATCTTATTTGTATTTCCACCCTTGATAAGCCATGCTTATGATTCTTATCCTCTGTATAGTTATTGTTAACTCTTCCGCATTTTAAATTCTTTTTACTCTTTTTTTTTCTTGATAAATACAAAATAAAGAAGGAAAAAAAATTTCATCGCATACTTTCTACTCAATTTATACCTAAAGAATTTGGATTTCAGGGTAGAATTTCTCATTGTCTCTGATCTCAACCATCTCTTTAAAAACATACCAGGATGAAGAGGGCCATGGTCTTCTTGCAGAATGGATAAAAATACTTTTTATTTCATATTCTACATCCCAGAAGCATTGCCCTTTGTCTGATTTTAACTGTAAATTAACAAAAGGTGCATCACTATGTTAATATTGATAAATATAGCTCTGTAAATTAGAGTTTTCTAACACTGGTTACTCTAAATAAGACCATCTTGTACTTTCTTCACTCTACTTGTCTCTGTCACACTACCATAATAGTTAAATATTAGTGTGGGCAAGCAGATAGTAGGTATTCTGAATGAATACTTAAACTTTTCATTTTTATTTTTAGATTTAGATTGGCGTTACTGAGGATTCCTTGCATGAGCAACTTAAAAACAGAGAAATGATGCTGAGCTTGAATAGTACCAATGACTTAAAACATGTCAGTTATGATATGTGTAAGCCCATAAAGATTTCAGCTTTCACTTGTTTCCATTCTGACCAAGGTCAGAAAATCTGAGATTTTCTCCTGCAAGGTTGCATAAGATGCTTTGGCCATTGCTATTGTTGCCAGGTGTCTTATGTTTGAGAATTGAACAAGTGTTCACACCTGTCTGTACTTAGCCCTTTCCTTGTTTGGTGTAGGCTATTGGCTATAATGTCATTTATACATAAGCTGTGGAAAATTAAAAAATGATGAGAACAAATGTCTAACATATAATCCCCTAAATCTTCGCATGTTGTAAAGATTTGTTCATGACTTTGGGATAATTATACACTTATCACTTCTGTCATTATTCATTTAAAAAAAAGCATATGATTAAAAGGGAATTTTTTTTTTCCTGGAAAACGATTTATCTTCCAAAGTACTGAATACATAGTTTTCAAAACTAAGGCACATTTAACTTTCTAACAATAACTTATTATAATTGTAATAACATATTATTACAAATAAAGAGGTAATCTCTGATAAAATCCTAAATTCTCCACTCCCCCGAAAATTACAAAGTGCAGGATACACTCCATAATTTATATTGCATAGAGGAAAAGTATTTGGTTTATAATAATATGCTGGGCTGGAGAGATGGCTCAGCCATTAAAGGCTAGGCTTACAACCAAAAATATAATAATATGCTATGCTATCAGTTATTTTGTAAAATTTTTCATAGCTATGGCAAAAGAAAAGATTTCTACCCTCATATCACACACACACAAACACACACATGTAGACAGATGAGTAGATAGATGATAGAAAGATATATACTTTTATAGGTAGACAGAGATAGAGATAAATAATTTCCTTTATAATTTGTCTATGGACATGACTTCATAGAAAAGCATTTATCTCATATAAAGAAGGCCCTGGATTTAAGTACCAGAGAAAAGCCAAAACAAAAAATTTGTTATAACAATCTCTATGATAATTGTAGGTTTTGGTTTAGCATATCATAGATGTGATGGAGACATGAGGTTTCTTTAAAACCTTCAACAGCCATTATTGTCAAATTTATCCTAAAATCTTTATGGTATAAGCCATAAACTGATTTGCCTTAAAGCACACTACATGCATTTACACATGGAACATTTCAAGTGTTATATTAGGATATATATGTGTGTGTGTGTGTGTGTGTGTGTGTGTGTGTGTGTGTGTGTGTGTGTAATATGAGAATGGAAAGCTTATCTCTTCTTTTGCCATAGCTATGAAATATTTTATAAAATTAAATTAATTAGTGTGCATGTGTGTGTAGGTGTGTGCCTAGATGATATAGGTAGATATAAGTATAGATTTATATATATGTATATATGTGTATGTAAGTATATATGTATATTTGTCTGTAGTAGTAGTTTCTGGTCTGGCTTTTTTGTCCTAGCCCTAAGGTTCTGACCTGCTTTCCCACAGAAACACACAGACACTTGTATTAATTATATGCCTTTGGCTTTGGTATATTGCTAGATAGCTCTTGCTCTTAAATTAACTTACGATTCTTATCTTGTTCAGCCATGTGGCTCGGCTCAGTACCTTTTCTCAGCAGCATTTCAACTTCTTTCCTCTAATCTCACTGCAGTTTCTCTGGCATCTCTCTGGCATCTCTGCTCTGCTCTTTGTGTACCAAGAGTTTTCTTAGTCTGGTAGCCCCGTCCACACTTCTTGTCTGCCTTCAGTCAGTCAGTGTTTTTATTAAACCAATAGGCAGGACAATTATTTACAATGTAACATCATAATCTCACTACATTTTTCTATATATTTAACCTAAATAAAGTGAAAAATGCTCCTCATAAATGATAATTGAGATATTTATTATTTAGGTTTATAATGCACAAATTCTTGTAATTTCTTTATACAGTGTATCATAAAGATATATCTAAAGATCAAAAAAGATTTTGATGAGGAGGAAATGAACTCAAAGCATAGGTAGTACTTCTGTGAGGAGCTTGGAAATGACCAAGACACAATAAGCTAATCACAGCAATTTCAGTTATTGCTTTAATAATTGTAATATTTAGAATATTTGTTCTTGTTCCTTGTAATTAAAGAAAGCAATATATATTTTAGTAATATTGTTCTAAATATTATAACTTTCCTGAAAAGGCAGCATCAAACAATCTAATATATTTCATTTGTCTATACACTAAAATTCAGAAGGCAAACTATCATAATGTATCTCACCAAATTTGAATCCATTTTTAATTTAATAAGTAATTTTACTAATTGTTTTGGACCTCAAAGTGGTTTATAAAGCCATAAAAATGAATAAAAATGCACATTGTCTTCATGCTATGCTTATTCTTCTGATATTCCTATTCTTATGATAACTGTTATGACATTCCTAATGTAATGCAGAACTGAAGCAGATTATCAACTACTGGGTTGTGATGTTCTTACAGATGACCATATGCTACATTAATTACAAATTATTCTCTTGCATTTTGATACAGCCATATTCAAGATGCTCTTAAACACTAGATTTCTAAAACCAAACAAGTCATATTCTGCAAGGCAAAATGTGTTTAAGTAAAGACATGAAGGACATACATTTACAATAAAACTATATTTTCAATAAGTTCTACCTGCAAAAATTAATATTAATAATTAAAAAAATTAACAGTATGGAAAAACAATAAACTGAAACTGTGAAATGAAAACATAGTTTGTATAACAATTATTTTTTAAGAATTAAATGTTAATTTAATAAAGAAAATGAACTGAAAAGCAGATCCTCTATAATTATTAATCCTTGTTACCAATATATTGTGATAATTAAGGTTAGCTGCATAGTTACTGGTAGCAGTGAGAAAGGAACTATAGAGTAACCAGGCACCCATCCCAGAGATTTAGTATACATGATAATGACAGGAATATCACGAAAAAGGAGCAACAATAATCATCATGCAATGCAGAACAAATAAGCTTATACTTTTGATAGCTTTTTCTCAGGTTTTTGTCTATGCATTTATATCTACCACAAGAAATGGGGTTACATTTTGCCCATCTTTTGATAGACTTTGTTTGCATCAATTAGCAGTATTACAGGGAATGTACTCTATAATTGCAAATGTAGTCAGCATAATCATTTCAAAAGCAATTTATTATTCTACCTCGGAAATAGTTCATATTCTTTGAAAGGAATTAAACTTTATTGATTTCAAATGAATATTTTATAATTAGGTTATACAACCTTTTTCCAAACTGTGTTATAGAATGTTCAGTATAACGAATTACTCTCTGAATTCTTGCACTAAAACCATTTCCTTAAGTTTAATGTTTCATTCATATTTTCAATCTGGTCTTGTTTCTTTGTGTGTTTGGTCTAAAGTGCTATTTAATATCACCTGTACTTTATTATTTTGCATATACAATTAATTTCAACCATATATTCTAATTAAGATGAGCACTAGATTAAGGACCCAATCCATTTAAAGAGAGGAATTAGAGATTAAATGAGCAAAGGCGTCAAGATCATGATGAGGAAATCCATGCAGACAGCTGGAGGGAGCTATTGAGAGCTCACTATGGACTGACAGCTGGAGAACCTACATGAGATCAAACTAGGCCCCCCAAATGTGGATGATGGTTGTGTGGTGAGGGCAGTTTGTAGGGCCTCTGGCCAGGGGACCAGAATTTTTTCTTAGTACAGGAAGAGACTTTCCCTTTAGAGTGATACCTTGCTAAGCCTTGATACTGGGGGGAGGGGCTTGGTCCTGCCTCAACTGCATAAGCCATACTGTATTGACTCCTCAAGGGAGTCATTACTCTCTGTGAGAACTGCAGATGGGATGGGGTGGGAGGGGGCTGTGGGGAGGGCTTAGAAGGGAGGGAGAAGAGTGAGAAAAGATTAAAAAAGAAAAAAAACATTATTAATGTAAGATTCTGAATTAATCTTCTAACTTAATGTTACTTAAACAGCATCAGTGGAATCGACATAATTCTCTATAAATATATATTTTATTCATCCACAAATGATATTTTGTGGTGTTATCATGCTATGGTGTGAATCATGGGGATTTATTTTACTCTTTTACATGCTGGTTAAATTTCCTTTATATATGGTATTTTCTAGACACATAACAGACCAATATGAATTTACAGAGACAAAAGGGCTGAACCAGTTCAAGACAGAATTAGAACATTGGGAGGAGGAGGTGATCATCAGCTCCCATTCCTAACTATGAATCTATAAGCAGTTGACTTCAGCATGTAAATGGAAAGTTAGTTTTCTTCAAAGAAATCTTACTGGGTACATTAATCATATTGAAGACTAGGCTCCATGGCAAGCAGTAGATAGCTAACACAAAGCAAACTTTATGATAATTTATATCTCATGTTCATTTGCTTTGGTATTTGTTTTCCTTTGCAGGAGTGCATGGAGTGTGGTGTGTATGTGTGTGTGTGGGTGTGTG
Organism: Sigmodon hispidus; assembly: GCA_004025045.1. Lineage (NCBI taxonomy): Eukaryota > Metazoa > Chordata > Mammalia > Rodentia > Cricetidae > Sigmodon > Sigmodon hispidus. Next base: position 5,209 of record PVIH01012080.1, read on the forward strand.
TGGAGAGTGCACGTGTGTTTTTTTTAATATTATTTTCTAGGTTGTTCAAAAAACTCAGTTTTTATTCATTTATTTATTTTATTTTTTTGTTTACTAATGAGAAACGGAGAAAGAAATGGATGTTGAGTTTTGTGGGCAAAAACATGGGGAGGATGTTGAAAGAAATGAGAGGCAAAAATCTGACTAGAACATATTGTATAAAACTTTCTCAGTAGATTGAAAAATATTTTTGCTTCATGCAATTTATATTTCTTAGAATACATTTTCATACTCTCATTTTGTACTTTAACTCTATAATCAGTTAATTACCTATTCAGAAAACCTCTTTGAAGTTCCAATGGTGTTAAATTTTATTCATTAAGTGTAAAAATACTACTTTAAAAGGAAGCTTCCCCATACCAATACATATTCGAAAAGAATCAGTTAGATTTGGTGAATAAAACAAGCAAACAAGTGAAATGAAGCTACTTGAGAGAATTCTCAGTAGCTAAGAGCCCATATTACAGAGAGCCTGAGTTGGTTCTCAGCATCCTTGTCAGATAAAACCCCAATGTTTATGACTACAGGTCCAGGGAGAATCAACATCTCTGTTCTGTACCACCAAGTACACACGAATATACATAATTCAAAAATAAATCAATAAAAAATAAGTTTTTATTGGTGTATTGGGTGAATCTTGGAGGATTTGCAGCAAAAGGCCTGGAAACTAATTTTATCATAATCTTGACAAAAAATTCATACATATATTGAATTTTTCCTGTCAAATGAACATAGAATAGATATAAATAAAAAGAAAAAAATCCTTCCATAATAGCTCATTTGGGTTCATTATAAACAATAGCAAGGTTTGCTTGATTGTGCAGTTAATTATTCAAATCTTCTACCTAGACATCAATTATGCAGTTTTATTTTAAAAAATTATTATGTGGGGGCTGGAGAGATGGCTCAGCGGTTAAGAGCACCCTCTGCTCTTCCAGAGGACCCGGGTTCGATTCCCAGCACCCACATGGCAGCTAACAACTGTCTGTAGTTCCAGTTCCAGGCAAACACCAAGGCAAATAAATAAAAGTGGTTGTTTTTTTTTTTTTTTAAAAAAAAATTATTATGTTCTCTCTCTATGTATTTATATATATATATATATATATATATATATATTGATACAGGATTTTTCTATATAGCTTTGGCTGTTCTGTAATTCCCTCTGTTGACCAGGTTGATCTCAAACTCAGAGATCTGCCTGCCTCTGCCTCCAAAGTGTTAAGATTAATGATATGTTCTACCATGTACAGCTTATTTTTAAGTTTCTCATTTGCTCATGTACATTTTAATTTAAAAGTTTTAACAAAATAATTAACACTGTTTCTTCTCTCTTTCCTCTTTTAAGTCATCCATAACTTTCCCACTCACCCCATCCCCTTTCTATTCTTTAGAGAGGGTAAGGCCTCCCAGGGTGAGTTCATGCAATCTGGCATATCCAACTGAGGTAGGACTTCCCTCAGTATCAAGGCTGAGCAAGGTGTTCCTCTCTAACAAATAGGCTTCAAGAAGCCAGTTCATACACTAAGAATAAATTCTTGTCCCACTGCCAGAGGCCCCACAAAGTGTTCACAACATTTGAATGTCATCCATATTCAGAGGGTCTACTTCAGTCCCATGAAAATTCTTTAGCTTTCCGTGAACTCCCAATAGCTCTGGTCAGCTGTCACTGTGTGTGTGTGTGTGTGTGTGTGTGTGTGTGTGTGTGTTCTGGTGTGCAACATTACATGGCTGCCTTCAGAAACAAAGTTGGTGAAAACCCAGGAGCTAGAGTTACATGTGCTTTAGAGTTGCCTGTTACATGTGCTGGGTTCTCAGCTTCAGTCTTCAGAAAGTTCAATATGTGCTTTTAAACACTGATCAATTTCTACAGCATTAACCTGATTTCATAAGAGTAATTACTATTTGAAAACAATGAAATCTCGACCTGGGCTTTTCTTTACTACAGAGGCTTTTAATGATAGCTTCAATTTCCTTTAGAGTTATAGGTCTGTTTAGGTATTTAATCTGATCTTGACTTAGTTTTAGTAAATGGTACCTGTCCATTGCTTCTAGGTTTTCCATTTTTGTGGAGTATAGATTTTCAAAGTATGACTTGATAATTCCCTGCTTTTTAGTTAGTTTAGAAAAGGGTTTATTTATCTTATTGACTGTCTCAAAGAACCAACTTTTGATTCATTGATTCTTTGTATTGTTCTTTTTGTTTCAATTGTATTGATTTCAGCTCTAAGTTTGATTTTTTCCTGCCATCTACTCCTTCTGGGTGAGTTTGCTTCTAATTGTTCTAAGGCTTTCAGCTGTGCTGTTAGTTCTCTAGTGTGGGATTTCTCTAGGTTTTTCATATAGGTATCTAGTGCTATGAATTTTTCAATTAAGAGTGCTTTCATTGTGTCCCACAAGTTTGAGTATGTTGTTGTGAATTTGTTTTCGTTAAATTCTAGGAAGGCTTTGATTTCTTCTTAGTTTCTTCCTTGACCCAGAGGCGGTTCAGCTGAGTGATGTTTAGTTTCCATGAGTTTGTATGCTTTCTGTAATTTTTGATGTTGGTGAACCCTAACATTAGGCCCTTGGTGGTCTGATATGATACAAGGGATTATTTCCAATTTTTTTGTATCTATTGATATTTGCTTTATGAACAATTATGTGTTCAATTTTAGAGAAAGTTCCATGTGGTGCTGAGAAATACGTATATTCCTTTGAGTTTGGGTAGAAGCTTCTGTAATTATCTATTTAATCCACTTGCACCACAACCTCTGTTAGACTCCTTATTTCTCTGTTGAGTATCTGTCAGGTTGGCCTATCCAAGGGTGAACGTGGGGTATTGATGTGTCCCACTTATTAGGGTGTGAGAGTTGATGTGCAATTTGAGCTTTATTAGTGTTTCTTTTACATACATAGGTGCCCTAATATTAGGGGAATAAATATTCAGAATTGAAATCTCATCTTGGTCAACTTTTCCTGAGTCGAATAAGTAATGTCCATCCTTGTCTCTATTAATTGATGTGGTACCAGGTTCTTGAAAGGAACATGTGGAAGAAAAGTACAACACAAAGCTTTGTTACTTCTATGACTTTGAACAAGCTATTGTATTAAGCCTAATCCCTAAAATTGTAGAATATAAAAATCCTTGTTGAAGTTTAACCTGCAATGCCACTCATGTATGAACAAAACCTTTAATGATTTGTTTGTAACTAGCAACAGGTAAGATAATGATGTTCAATATTAGATAATCATTTTTACTAGGATATAATATCTTCAGTAAATGGCTATCTATGTCTTTCAAATATCTAAGCAAAAGAAAAGCATTATATGTAGTATCCTTAAATTCTTCCATTGATTGGGTCAATTCTCTCTTCTTGAGACTGAAAAGGACTTTAATCTGAAGCCTTGTTACCAAGTTCATATTCTTCGTTGTGTTGACAAAGAATATTGTTCTGCATTTAAGATATAAACAAAATCACACATGAGAATTTTAACCACATATTCATTTACTTAAGACTAAAACTACTGATGATCAGCATGAGTTTACTAAAAGGTCCTCAATAAGATGAGACTCGCACATAATAAAGTAGGTGGCAACTTCTGTTGTGTAATGAGGCTCATAGCAGTTCACCACTGACATTAGGATTGTTGTTGTTAGAACCTGTTTTTTTTTTATTGTTGTCCTAATTTTATTAAAATGTTGCTTTGATGATGCCTATTCAATGTTTATTTGCAGTCTGTAGTTAATATCACATTCATAAAAAAAATAATTATTGTGAAATTCATTCTTGAAAATGTATTTTCTTGAAAATCTGGAGATAAGAGAATTCTGTATTGAATTTAAACTTACAACAAGAATCTCTTGCCTTTCTATCAATAAAGAATATCATGAAGTAAATGAAAGGCTTACTATATTGGAGGGGCATGAAAATGCAATTGCATGTAAGATATCAGGAAGCTGCTGCTGACAATGGGAATTTAGGAAATACACAAACATCTGTTTTAGTCACAGCTGCAGCACAGTCCTGAAACTCAAAGCTGATGGAGAAACATGGAGTGAGGCCATCTTGCAAATACCAAAAATATGCCAAAACCCATGTTTCTGCTGTCACTATTGCCAGAGAGAGAATTATATCTTACTCTTGCTTTCCAAATTCACAGAAGCTCATTTTGGCGAGATTAATATCACATCTATAAACCAAGAAGTAACTACAGCATAAGTCCAGATTATAAATTAGTGCTGATCAGTAAAAGGTCATCACCTATTACAGAGGTCAGAAGTTGCAGAATTGTCTGGGTGCTATGGATTTTGCCCTTAGCCTCTTGTCAACATGAGGTAGAACAATTTGAAGATAGAAGAGAAAGAAAATAAAGTTTCAGTGGCGAATTGATGGTGACAGACCCACTGGGGATAGATAATTGTTCAGGAGACCTTGATTTAATAGACAAGTCAAACTATTTCAGACAACAAATAAGAAATAAATATTGATGGTTTGCTTTTTCATACTCCCATTCCCAGTCTCCCTTTCTCCTTCCCTACTCCTCATCTCTCTGTTTTGGTATTTTTCCTTACCCAGGACCAAAAAATGTCATGAAAATTTACTAACTAAGCAAAATCACTAATATTTTGGGAGTAGAGGGAGTCTCTAAATACTCTAGAGGGAAGATATAAGTTATGTCTCAAAGGAAATTAGAATTAAAAAAATCACATTGGACTTGGTAATAAATAAAATTATCATTGTGTTTTCTCTGAGATTGTCATCTTTGATATAGCATTCTGAACAAAACTTCATTTGTTCTATCTTGAATCTTACTAAAGGGATATTATTACATTTTACTGTATACATTTTTTTTAGGTTGATGTTATAAAACATTATGTAGAACTTAGTTTATTATATAAATGTTGTTCAAGATATTTTTCTTATCTTTTTTTATTTCATGCTGTCTAACAGTGATCATACAAAACTTATATGTTTATTTATTTTATTACATTCTTTTACTCAGAGGACTTTAAAATTAAATATATTTTGATTATATTCTTTCACATCCCCACATTTTCCCAGGTCTTCTCCACCTCCCTATTTACCTTATTTAAAGGGTTTTTTGTTTGTTTGTTTGTTTCTAAAACAAAAAATCCAACAAAACAAACCAACAAAACAGTAGTACAGCAAAAAGAGGAAAAATAAATAAAACCCATCAAACTGTATTTAAATATAATCACACGAGAGAAAAAGAGAGAGAGAGAGAAAGAGAGAGAGAGGCAAAACAATATGAAAAAGACAATTTCACTTTTTACTAAAGAACTGAAAGATTTACTTTTAAATTTTACATTCATCCCTGCTCCCTTGAAAAGATTTTCAGTCTGGTTTGAAGGCTCCAGGGTAAGGAGCCTTCCTGGGAGTGAGCTTGATATAACAACAGTTTAATCACTGAAGAAATCTTACCTTCCTTGTCCCAGTGGTACTCAAACACGAGAGTCTTTAATATTTTCAACACTTTAAAATTCTATATTCTCTTTAGAAATTTGTAGTCTTATATGTTAAATACAAAGTAAGACACTTTCATATTCCATATGGGAAAAAAGGGCATACTTACTGTCAAATCAAAAATCCATCTTAAGTTGTGTATAGCTCCTGGTCAAAACACAGAACTCACTTGTCATCTTTTTGGTTCAAATAGACACAGACTATTTCTACAGCTCTCTAATCCACCATACACAACTTGCCTCATAGGCTCAGGTGGTTTTTCTTAAACATAAAACTATCCTTGGATGACATCCTATGGCCCTATTACCAGTATGTTGAGTTCACCATGGCAACAGAATCTATACCTTTTCCAGTGTGATCTGCTTCTCTTCATTGACTCTGATCCTACCACATGTGACACCTTCAGTTCTCTTCATGACCTTGCATCTTGCATATCTCAGGTCCTAAAACCCAGAACCATTTGAGAGTGTTAGGTTTTTACCAGTTTTATTGACAACAGGTGAATCAGTCTTGAACCTTAAAGTTTGAGCTTGACTGAGAAACCTGGAAATAATTTCAGAAAATTTTACCTTAATTGTTCTGATCATTTACTTATTATGAGATCCTACAGCCACAGAGGATCATCATTTCTATCCTAGAAAAGCACAAAAAGTTTTGTTCAGTTTATTGTTAATCACAGCTGATTTTCAGCCAATGCTAACAAGCAATCATATTTTCTTAATTCAAAATATCAAAAAATGATCCTTGCAATGTTTTCTTGATTATATATTTTTTGAAAAGTTAATATCTTCTCATCTAAGGGGATTATAGTGCCCCCTTTTCTTTTTCACCTCTCCTGTCCTTCAGGTATACTTTCTTTCTGTCCTTTAATTGAAGAAAACATGCTTTTAAGGGACAGCAATACAACATCAAAAATAAAATACAGTAAGATGAAGCAAAACTATTATATTGATTTGGGCATAACAGCAAAACAAAAGGGAGAGTTCCCAAAAGAAACAACAATGTCAGAGACCCACTTGTTGTCTGTTCTTGCACTCAGAAGTCCCATAAAAATATTAAGCTAATAGATATATAATAAATACTCAGAAGACCCACTGAGATCCATTTAAACTCTTTGCTTGCTGCTTCAGTCTCTGGGAGCTCACAGGCACTTTACTCAATTACATCAGTAGAGAGCATTGATCTCCTGTGTCTTCCATACCCTGTGGCTCCTTCTTTACACCTCCTCTTCCATGGGATTGTCTAAGCTCTGAGGAGAGGAATTTGATAGAGACCTCTAATTTAGACTCTCTCACCATATAATGTCAAGCTATGGCTCTCTGAATCTGCTCCCATCTGCTGATGTAGGAAACATCTGTGATAATGACTGGATAAGACACTGATCTATGAATATAGGTAAATATGATTAGGGATTACTTTATTCACTTTTTTAGAGCAGTAATGTTTGGTTTTACCTTAAGTCTCCAGGCTATTTAGTGTCTAGTTAATAGTTATCAAAACAGTGTTTAGTGTGGGTTTTTCTTATGCAGTGGGTCTTAGATTAAACCAGACACTTGCTTTCTACACTAACATGTCTGTGCCCTTACATATTATGCTGGCAGGATAGATTGTAGATCTTGGCTTGGTTAGTATCTCTTTTGATAGGCTGAACATTGTTGTCCCTCACAAGAGACTACCTTATCTACATGTGAGGCCTCTGTATAAGCACTAGATCAGCTTGTCCATGTCAATGGGTTGTGTGGATGCCAAGCTCTGCATTGAAGACTTGCTGGAAGGCTAGACTGAATTGTTTGGGATTTCCATGGAATCCCCTTGGCCAACAACTCAATTAAATAGAATCTAGTCCAAACATTTAAGCCTTGCCTGACAACAAGAGATGTCAAGATGAGACTGTATTCCCCATCACCAGAAGTCCTTATTAAGATCACCTTCAAAGATTTCAGAAAGTTTCTACTGCCTAGTTTTCCATGTGCCATGATCCCTCAATTATATCCATCTCTTCCCCACTTTTGCCCTATGCCTCATCTTCCATCTACCTGATCCTCCCCTTCAATCTAATCTAAAATCTATTCTACATCTCCCTTTCAGAGAGATCATCCATCTCTACTAGACTTTCCTCTTTACCTAACCTCTTTGGGTTTACGGATTGCAGTTTGTATATTATTTTGCTTGTCATTTATTTAATGTCAAATACCTTTGTTTAAGTAAATATATATCATACTTATCACTCTGAATTGTCTTACTTAGAACTTTTATTTAGTTTCATTTATTTTTCTACAAATTCCATGATATCAATTTTTTTAAAGAAGCTAAGTAAAACTCCATTGTGTAAATGTACCACATTTTTTTTTTTTATTTTATCCATTGTTTTGTTAAGGGACATATACATTGTTTCTAGATTCTGGCTGTTATAAAAAAGTCACAGTAAACATGTTTGAACAAGTACCCTTTTGGTAGGATAGAATATTCTTTGGGTATATGTCCATAAATGGTATACTTGGATCCTCAGGAAATTCTATATTGATTTCCATAGTGGCTGTGTAAGTTTGCACTCTTACCAGCAATGGAGGATTTCTCCCTTGCTCTATATTCTCACTAGCAAGGAGTATCATCTATGTTATTGATCTTATCCATTCTGACACTTATAATATAAAATCTAAAACTAGTTTTGATTTATGTTTCTTTCATTGTTCAGAAAGAGGAACATTTAACTATACCAGAGTCATATGTGAGATTCCTCTGGTGAGGATAGGTAATCTTCAAACACTTCAAAGACCTACAGAATCCGGTATTTAAAATGTTTTAGTAACTTGGACTTTTCTTAAAATGAGACACAATCTTTCAGGGTGCCCCTCCCTGGGCTTGAGAGGACACTGATGGAAGCCCTGCTCAGCAGTGCAAGGATGCAGTTTCTCTTGTCCTGCTGCTCTGTGGGTAGCCCAAGGCTTGGTAGTTTAGACCAGCTGTCCAGCCTGGGCTTGCCACCGAGAGCTTGGGCTCAATCCTTCTCAGGGCTTATCAAGTTGCAAAACACAGCCTCCAGTCATGCCAATCTGGCTCTCATGAACACCTAGGTTGTCTGCGTTCACCTGGCCATGAACATCTGTCATCAACGCTGGCTCTCTAGGTGCTTCCTGTCCTGCAGGTCTCAGCTATGCTTGGCTACG
>PVIH01012080.1:13979-24742 GCA_004025045.1 Sigmodon hispidus
ATATTAAAACTTTTACCTGAGCAGGAGCGGGGGGGGGGTGTGGTGGTGGGGGGAGATGCTTCTGCTCTAGCTTTCAGCTTCTCTGGCTTTTTAAATATCTTTAATAGTTTAATAGTTGCCTACTATTACTTTATTATATATTTCATTGTTTCACGAAAGTTTGTGTTTGCTGTGAAATTATTTTCATTGAGTTCTAGAAAATCTTTAATTTTTTTATTTTTTAACCTTTTGTTTATTTATTTATTTTTTAAAAAGTTTCTTTTTCCATATCTACCACTGCTCCTCTTCCCTTCCCTCCTCCCAGTCCCTCATGGGCCTTTCAAGGTCTCTCACCACATCTCCCCATTCACTTTCCAAGGAGAGCAAAGAGTCCCAAGGTGACTAAGTTAAGTGCAGTCTGGCATATCCAGTTGAGATAGGACTGAGTCCCTCATTCCAGTATTAAGCCTGGGTTAGGTGTTGCTCTATAGAAAATGAGCTCTAAGATATCAGTTCATGAAGCAGGAACATAGTCTGATCCCACTGCAAGAGGCTCCACAAACTGTCCATGCCACTTGACAGTCATCTACCTTTGAAGGGTTTAGTTGTTTTCCCTGAAGGTTCTTCAGTAATTATTTCTGTGTCAATGAGTTCCAAATAGCTCAGATCAGCCATCTCTGTGGGTGTCCTCCTCATGATCCTGATCCCTTTGCTCATACACTCTCTCCTCTTTCTTCAGCTGGACTTGGAGCTCAACCTGGCCCTTAGCTATGAATCTCTACTTCTGCCTCTATCCATTGCTGGATGAAGGTTCTATAATGACAATTAGGGTGGTCATTCATTTGTTTATAGGAAAAGTCCTGTTTAGGTACCCTCTCTATTATTGTTTGAAGTTCTAGCCAGGGATATCTTGTGGGTTCTTGGAGGTTTTCCTAGCACCAAATTTCTAACCTCACAGTGGCACCCTGTATCAAGATATCCATTTCTTTCTTCTTTCTCCCTGTTGCTTCTTTCACTCAACTATCTCCTACTCTAATGATTTGTTCCAATTTCACCACCACACCTCCCCTGCTCCCAGTTATGATCCCAATTTACTCAGGAGATCATCTCTATTTCAAATTACCAGAGGAATCATTGAACATTTCTCTTAAACACCTTTAGTTCCCATGCTGTTCAGGATTTGTGGTTTGCAGCCTGGATGTTCTTTGCTTTAGGTCAAAAATCCACTTATGAGTGAGTATATACCATGTTTATCTTTCTGGGCCAGTATTTTATTAAATAGTTCCCCATCAATTGTCATAACGGAGATTGGTCTATAATTCTTATTCTTTGTGTGGCTTAAGTATCAAGGTGACTATAGCCTCATAAAAAGAGTTTGACAATGTTTCTTAAGTTTTCATTATATGGAACAGTGTGAGGAGTGTTTGTATTAGTTCTTCTTTGAATGTCTGATTGAATTCTGCACTAAAATCATCTGGCCCTAGGCTCTTTTTGCTTGGAATACTTTTAATAGCAACTTCAATTTTCTTGGGTATTATAGGTTTTTTTAGGCCATTTATCTGGCCTTGATTTATTTATTATTTTGTGTGTGTGTGTGTTACCTGTCTAAAAAGCTGTCCATTTCTTTTAGGTTTCTAATTTAGGGGAGTATAGGTTTTTGAAGTATGATCTAATGAGTCTGTTGATATGCTGGGTGTTTGTTTTGTGTCCCCCTATCTATTTTTGTTTCTGATAATTTAGATAATCTCTTTTCCTTTTGGTTACTTTAGGTTTTATTTTTTTATCTTGTTAATTTCTCAAAAAAAAAAAAAACAACCCACAACTCTTTGATTCCTTGATTCTTTGTATTATCCTTTTTGTTTCAATGTTATTGATTTCAGCCCTGAGATTGATTAGTTCCTGCCCTCTACTCTCTCTAGGTAAGTTTAATTCTTATTGTTGTAAAGCTATCAGCTGTGTTGTTAAGTCTCCTGTGTGAGATTACTCTAGGTTTTACATGTAGGCATCTAGTGCTATAAATTTTCCTGTTAGTACTGCTTTCATTATGTCCTATAAGTCTGGGTACGTTATGGATTCATTTTTCATAAATTAAAGTAAGTGTTTTGATTTACTTCTTCCTGTTTGTCTCTTCAGGTTTTCTATTTACCCCATTGGCTCAATTTGTCTTCTTTATGGCTTCTATTTCAGTATTTAAATATTCAAATATTTTCTTCACCTATTTGATTTCTTTTTGGGGGGTTTTCTTTTTTTCAGAGATTTATTGATCTTTTCCAATTTTTTGTTTGTCTATTCTTCTATTTCTTTCAGGGAGGATTTATATCCTTTTTTAAGGCTCTTATTATCTTCATATATTTGTTTTTAAGGAAAATTTTTTCCCATTTCTTCTGCATTGCCATACTCAGGTTTTGTTTTTGTAGATCCACCAGATTCTGGTGGTGTCATGTTACTCTTTATGTTGCCATATGTATTCTTATACAGTTTGACCATTGCTTCCTTGGATCACTGTTCTGGTATGTCTGTCTCAGGAAACCTTTCTTGTTTCAGTCTTGATTCTTGGTAGGTAGTATATCTGTGTCACAGTGATACCTCTTAATACAGTAAATTCTGACCTTCTGTGTGTCTCAGATAACCTCTTTGATCCAGTAGGTGCTGAGAAACTGAGGATCTCATGCATCTGCTCTTGATCCAATCAAAACTGAAGAGCTCTCTTAGTATCTTGGTCTCTTAGACTGATGTGTGCTGATTATCTCTTAGTATGTTAAGTGCAGAGGCTCTGTGGGTTTCAGGTTGCCACTGAGGTCACTGGGTAATGGTGTGGGTTGGAGGATGGGTTGAGGTTTTATAGCTGGGAGTGTCAAGCAAACTGATTTTGCTAAGCTGTAGGGCTTTTTTCTGCTGGTCTAGATTTAGGACAGAGATGAGTGGGTGTGAGGTTTCCAGGGCCTGATTTCTATCATGACCCATTTAACATTCAGTAGAGTGTTATTCAGTTTCTCTGATTTGTAAGCTTTCTATTATTTCTGATATTGTTGATATTCTCTTCTAATTCAAGGTGGTCTGATAGGATGAAGGTAGTTAGTTCAACGGTTTTTAATCTGATAAGATTGGCTTTGGGTCCAAGTATGTGGTCAATTTTGGAAAATGCTCCATTAGTTTCTAAAATATATTATTTTGCACTTCAGTAAAATATTAGGTTATTATCCATTTGGTTTATAAGATATGTTAGCTCCAGTAGTTTTCTATTAAATTTTTGCCTAGATGACCTGTCTGTAATAAGGTATTATAGTTTCCCACTATTATAGTGTGATGGTTTAAACTGTAGAAGTGTTTATATATATGTCCATGTGTTTAGAGTCCTAAATTGAAGCCTAGCCTGTCATTAGAGAGGCTTCACACAGCAAACAAAGAGAGAGACACACAGCAAAATATTCAGTGGAACTCAGTGAATCCTAAGGAAGATAGGGAGAAAGGATTGTAGGACCCAAAGGTGCTAAGGACATCAAAAGTAAACCTATAGAATCAACCTACAAGAGCTCAGAGGGACTCACAGTGATAGAACTGAAAACCAAGGAGCCTGCCTCTGACTGACCCAGCCTTCTTCACATATTAAACTTGGTCTTCCTGTGAGACTCCTAACAGTGAGATCACGGTTGAGAACTAAATAACTAGGAACAGTCCAAATTACCATCTATTGAAATTTTTTTTTCATTTTATTTTGTTTTTACAAATTCATTTTTATTTCAATTAAAGTTATTTAACATATCCATAAACATATACATGAATTGATGGAGATAAAATATGTTTTATATCATATAAATTTATATCATTTATATCATATAATTTAATTTGTCACAAGTATTTTTTAAATGCAAACTACTTGTGTAATTTCTTATACTTTTAAAATATATAATTTACTGTTAGACATAATCATCATGATATGCACACCATAATTTCTGCTCCCATGTTAATGTATCTTGGAACTTATTGATTAATTTAAACAATTTTTTCTTGTTGTCTATTCATTCCTGCTTTTACTAAATGACATTTTGTTTTCAGCACATATGAGATCACCTTTTAGATAAAGTGTGAGTGAGATTATGTGGTTCTTGTCTGTCTGTGTCTGACTACCCTCCTTAACATGCTGAGCTGCTGATCCATTGCCATCAAATACTAGCACTGATTATCACTGATTGTATGACTGAAGAGTAAGAAATAAGCTATTCACTGTTTCTTTATCTAGTCATGGATTCATGGGCAAAAGTTTCCCATCTCCTGTATATTGTGAATTGTTCCACAATAAACATTGTTGCAGAATATCTTCAAACATATGCTTTCATTATCAAGTATACACCTCCAGAACTATAATGGCTGGATCATGGAGCAATTTCTGTTTTGTTCTGTTTTTAAAGAATCTCCATGTTCTTTTCTTTAATGACTGTACTAAGTTACAGTGGCACCAGCAGTATGCAAATTCTACTCATTCTCTGCTTTCTTAGCACTGTTTAGCATTTGAGTCTCACAGGCACAAATATCTGCATAGTATTATTATTTGAACAACATTTCTGTGGAACCTTTGAGATAAACAATTTAGGAAGCTGACATTGCTTGCTGGCAGCCACACTGATGGTGAGATCCATCTCTGGTTTCTGTTTGAGCTCTCTGTTCTCAGATTCTCTGTTATGTGAACAAGACATATAACAGAGGGTGTTACATTCTATATTTGCTATGGACAGATCAACTTTAGATGTCATAAAATGGCCAAATTTTCCTTAAACCTTCAAACAAAAAAACCTCTAGCTCCTTAAATAGTTTCTATCAGGAATTATTTTTACAGTAATATGAGAAGTAACTAGTGTGTAGAGTGTTGAGGTGATTTTACTCTAGGGCTATTTTACTGCAAAACAGGATTGTTTTCTTCTAGTCAGCTTTAGAGATTCCATATGTGAGAAACAGAGCCAATGCTGATTCTCACCACTGTAGATTATGCACTGACCTGGGAGAAAAAGCCTCATGCTAGGTTCTTTGTTCTTTTGTCCTTAGTAGTTGGAATCCTTTTTTCTGTACCAACACTCAACACTGGGGAAACATGGTAGAAACAGTGTCTTTATCACCTGATTTGTGGAGTTTTGGTTGGTTCAGTTCAAAGGATTCTCATAAAGATGGCAGGGCTCTTAGTACAGTTTTCATCTGTCAGTCCTGGTCAAGGGGTTTTAGTTAAAGCCTGAACTTATTTTTTACTCCATGTCCTTTGCATAAGGTATCTGTTTCAGGATGTTTCCTGGAATTAGCTACAGGTGGGACTGTGTTAAATATTTCGTCCTAGCTTTCAACCACACTTCACTTTTCTTTGTTAAAGGATAAGTGAATATTAGCATTTGTTCTGGTATAGGTAGTTTGATAAGTGAAAATCTGTTCTGTGATACATTTCTGGAGACAGTGACCCTAGACCTTTACTTGACCACCATGTGCTACAGCTTTCCAGCTACACTCTCTTGGAATATCAATCTTCTTCTGAGATTCCAGGGATCTCAGTTCTGAGGATTGCATCTTCCACTGGCAAACTTGAACCAAGAGTCACTGTGAAAACTATAGACACTGGCATCCTCTTCTGATGCCTGGGACTCCTAGACAAAATCTCTAAAGGCAGTCTGAGTGAAAACTGTACCAAAGAACAGGGATCTGTACGGCAGGGAAAATTTTGAAGCTGGACTTTAAGTGTAAGTTTTGAAAACCTCAAGAAAGTCTAGAATTGTGTGACAGATTTTATGATATAAAAACTTCTGAATGTTTTTTTTTTTAAAAAAAAGAGTGATGAACTAACATTAGCATCACATACTATTGAGTGCTAAAAATGCTTGCCGTTGAAAATTGTCCAAGCCAATTTGATAACAGTTCAGACATGTCCATTAGCTCACCCACACTTCATATTCAGTTAATTTGAATTAAAGTGCTCCCATGTGAATTAATGTGAAAAACATTTGAAAGCAACATTTTACTATACTACTGCAAAAATTTTTCATATTACTCTGAAATGTTGCTATGTCCCCTGAGGGAGTCAAATTGCAATGTGGAGCTTCATATGCTCTGTATATTTATTTCTTCCTTATGATACATCAGAGAGTAACATTATTGAACTTATGAGCAAATTAGTTTGCATATAAAATTCAGACTGTGTCTTTATTTTGAAAATCAATATATCATTGACAAAGATATGTTAATATTACTAATAACATAGACAATGAGAATAAATACATATTGAATAAGTTGTATAATGTTTTATGTGTTTTTAAATTACCATTTAATAGATACCTAAGCACAAGAAAATGGATATTATATGAATTTCTAAGGCAAGACAAAATTGATTTTAGTGTAGAAAATAAAACTGTTCCAGATTTTTTAACAGTTGATTTTATGAAATGAGTATAGGAAATGTTTTCTTTTTTTCCTCAAAATATTTTCCTTGAAATTTACTAATATGCTACTACATCAAATCACAGTTTATATTTGACATGAGTCTTGAAGTGCTTGAAATTAGATTATATCAACACATAGACAAATCAACACCTACAAGAAAGTATGCTCTGTGAATGAAGAATGCAAATTTAACTCAAATATTTGTAGTTAAAGTATTTGAATTTTCTATCTCACCTTTCTCCTTTATAACAGGGAGTAATCATATGTAATTGAAGCTTTTGAGGAAGATTCATTTTTTAAAAAGTGTCATGACTAATTGTATATAATAATCTTTAAAATAATGTTATAGTAGTCATATTCAGTAAATTGTTAAAAGCATGTTGCTTTTAAATTACATTGACTGTTGAAATGATGGAACAGGAACTCTAAGAGATTTTTACTTATTTCACAACTATTGTGATATATATCATTGCATGTACACTCTAGCTTTACATGTTCAATATGATGTTTCATGATAAATTCTACTTTACTACTTTGTTTTAATTTCCATTAGGGACAATCAAATATTTCTGTTGAGAATAATTGACTGGGCCCAGTTTTACACATACTTGCGGCTATCTCTTTGCTATAGCTTTATAGTGGATGTGTCTCTACTACTGTATTTTATTGGGTTTTATAGTATGTCTTCTTTGAACATAATTTTTAAATGAATGAAAATAGTTTAAATGTATTATGTTTTATTATTTTTTTCAGGAAAATAAATGTGAACTATGTAGAAATATGAGAAAATAAAACAATTAAATGAAGAATGAAGAGTATCTTGCCTGTCCTAAAACAAACAACAATTGATAGAGCAAGGCCACCTTGTATGGTCTCATTCAGTTACGCTAAAACTAAGCTTGCATTCTGTGAGCCTCTGATAAACCGTAAAATCAATTTGAAGACAATATGCTTTCTAATACACTATATTTTGAGAAATATTTTCAGTTAACAACACCCACAATCTTTGTATGCTTTCAAATTCTTGAAAAACTTAAAAAGCAAAATAATTTCCCATGAATCTTAATATATCAAAAAATCTATATGTGTAAAATTATTTATATCTAACAATGATTTATTTATTATGAATGTTTTCTACTTACCAATCTAGCAAATGGAAACTTTTAGATAAAACTAATGGTTCTTTCAGTTGAACACAAGGTTCATTAGAAACTATTAATACTTAGAAAAACACTAAGAAATCTTATACTGAAGTAGAAAACAGTATCTGGACAACAAAAATCCAGGTAAACTTTGCCAGAGCCATGATGTGTAGAAAACAGTATCTGGACAACAAAAATCCAGGCAAGCTTTGCCAGAGCCATGATGTGTGAATATGACATTGAAGAATAATAAATGTAAGTTACTCATAGAGTGGATGAATTTCATGTGCCACTTGCTTAAGACATTGAGAACAAATTATCGATCTGACTTTACCTTTCTAATACAAAGAAATGACAACATTTGCAGTAAATGTCATTTTCCTCTTGAAGTTTTTTTAAATAAAATAAAGTTCTTTTTATCCATGTATCTCCTTACTCCCAGTCCTTTTCCCCTCCCAATACCTCCTGGTCAGCCTTTAGCCTCCCTACTTCCCATCCCCCTCATCCTTTCCCCGAAAAAGGCAAGTCCTAAGGTGGATCAGCTCTGCATCCAATCCAGGCAGTACAAATTCCTCATCGTACTATCAAGACTGGATTAAGTATACCTCTGGAGGGAATGCACTCTGAAGTGCTAGCCCACACATGGAAACACAGTCTGATCCCTACCCTCAAGGCTCTACATACTGCCCATGTCAGTGGACAGTTGTTTATCCTTGGAGAACCTAGCTCCTTTTCCTGATGGTTCCCAGTGACTCTTCTTGATTCAGTGAGGTCCCCAGAACTCTAGCCAGTCATCTCAGTAGGAATTTTCCTCATAATCCCTACCCCATTGCTCATATATACTCTCCTCCTGAAATTTAAGAATGTAATTTTTAATTTCCGTAGTATGCATGACTTGAAGAAAAGTCAAACTTTAGGTGTTACAAAAATGTGTGTGTCTTAATAGGCAGTTTTCTGTCCTCATTTTTACAGTCTACTTTCTTGGATACTTAAAGGGGAGGAAAGTACAACTTTTGAAAGTTATTAAATTTACGCTGCCAATGTCAAAGGATTTTATATAAAAAGCTTGTATATAAAGTTTCATTGAAAAATACTAAAATGGAGGAAAATGATATGTAGTTGGACAGCAGCAGAATTTTCAAAATACAGTTTTAATTCTGCAATAAAATTTTGGGAATCAATTAAGTCATGTTTATTATTTCCATTATCAAAACTAGTCTTTGAGCTACTTTATTAAAAGGGGACATATTATGTATATGATTTGGTAATGTTATATTTTAAATGCTATTGTGTATCTATTTTCTACAAATCAATACATTTCCTTATTTCATACAACAAGGAGGCTATGTAAATCAGGAAGTTCAATCAAGGCTCACAAGTCTCACAAACTCCTCCCTAGAATTATATTATGTAAGCAGTAAATAAATGCTTATAGGAAAGTGATTTTTGTGGTTTAAATCACTGAAAGTTTTTACAGGTGTTTTTATTGATGCAGGTGTTGTGAGTTTTCACACATGGTGGGCTTTTTCGTAGTGCAGCTGTCCTTAAAGTCTATGCACTAAAAGAAGTTCCTCAACTTTGTGTCCCCAATGTTCCTCATAAGCTCACAGCTTCACCAAGCAGCTAAATTCATAGCAAAGTTCAGAGGTTATGTCTGTATTCATTGCTATCTCAAGTGAACAGAAACAGTCCCCCCAAGAAATGCATTGCAACAAACATACAATTTCTCAGATTATAGCAATGTAATTTTGCATATTCTCAAAATTAAGTTCACTAAACTTTTTGTCATAGAAAGTGAATGTTGTATATGATTGTCAAGCAATAATATGTGTTGTAGCTGGTCTTTCTTTGTACTTCCAGCTCCCAAATAATAACATAGAAACTTATTAATTGTGAAAGCTTATCATTAGCTTAGGGTTCTTCTCAATTAGTTTTAATAACTTAGCTTCACCTGTTTATATTAGTCTATGTTCTGTTATACAGCTCATTCTCTCTCCTCCATACTGTGAATTCAACTTCTTCCATATCACTTGAGAATTTCTTCTTCTTGAATTTTCGAGTGTAAGGATGTTAGCAGCAGAGACTGGAGGCTATGTGGTGAACCTAGAGGCAGAATAAAGCTGAAATTCTGTTGAAGAACTATTGATTGCTGGTTTTGCTATCCTGAAAAAGTAAGTTACATGTTATATAAAAACAATAATTTATGAACTACACATAGAAAAAAGAACTAGCCTAGCTATGTTGAGATAAAACATGTATTTTTAAAGTGATTTGCATTTGAAAACAGATCAAATAGAAGTTCAATACCAAAAATATTTGAAAGTATCTAAAAATATAGGCAGGTAATAATGTTTAAACCTTTATTTTCCCAGGGTACAAATGGTTGTCATGAAGAATCATATCACCTTTTCCTTCCCAACTACCAGTGTTTGGTGTGATTATTTAATTGGAGACTTCTTGTGGCTAACTGAATCTGAAGTCTGACTTCAGCTCCTGAAAGTTTTTTCTCCAACTATTCTATAAAATCTCCATTTTTGAGTCTTCATAGCCTGTTTCCTCTGAGGACAGATGGCACCCTCATTTATTGTTTAATCTTTTGTGCTTATAATATAGATATATATCTGACCTTCAATACAAACTTTAGATTAACTGAATAGGTAATGTTCATGATTAGATAATGAAAACTATATTTATATTAGTGTATCAAATTCTTCTCTAAAAAAGGACTTCAAAAATTTTATGCATACCACTATAAACAGAAAAATTAAAATGCAAAAATAATTATTTTTGATCTAATACAAAATGGTTTACAAGATTGTAACATTGTCTTAGTCAGCTTGGTGCTTAGAATCCAAGGAAAAATTGCCTTTGACTCAGGTTCTGGCAAGAAAGTTTTTGACAACCCCCAAAATGATCAAATAGGTATTTTCAAATGCTTTATCTTGATTCATTAAGCGAAGAATAAAAAAAGAAGGAATGCAGCCACCCTCTTCTTATTTAGTCACAATCATATGACCACTGAGAACCTCATCCCAATGACCTCATCTAACCCTACTTTAATCTCCAAATTCCTTCTTTCCAAATATTATTGCTTTGGATATTTAGATGTGAGCATATAATTTTAAAACAAAGTTCAATTTGTAACAAAGTTCTAAGGCTTTTCATAATTTTATTTTAGTTTTGCAAAAGCATACAATCATTTCCTAACAGTCTTGTATTAAACCTAGT